>CASHTH010003530.1:0-25423 GCA_030341885.1 Geodia barretti
TTTTTTAGTCTGTGCAGGCCAACTGGACATCACAGGGCACGAGGAGCCCCTGATCATCGGAGTATCCTGGGACATTGTTTGCTCGTGGAACGGAGATGCTAATGTTACGAAGATGGAGTGGTTTCTTGTCGGGCTCGGAACAGGCGACGCAATTGAGACAGTGATGGGCGACAATTCCATTGTGCTCACCCTCAATCCTGGCAATATGGGACTGGATGGGACCGCGTACACCTGCCGAGCAACTCTGTCGGACGGGCAGAGGGCCGAAGAAAGCATTATTCTAAGTGTTAAAGGTACGTAGCGTGAACAACTGCTTTTCGTGATTCGGCATGTTTACAGTTTCTTGTTTCAGCGCTCGAGAACATAGCGAGCATTGCAGCTATATCAAGCCTAGCCATTGCTGGAGAGTCTTTCATCCTTGTGTGCAATGTGTCGTCTGAAAGAGAAGCCAACTTGAGTTGGGTCGATCCAAACGGAGTGGAGATGAGAGATGATCCGGACACTACCGTCTCCTACAGTGGCTGGAATGGAGGAATGAGTACACTCGTACTGACAATTAACTCCATTAGAACCTCAGAGAGCGGTGTGTACAAGTGCATATCGGACATTGCGGTCCCTCCTTCAAAAAGTGAAGCTTCTTTTGTAGTCCAAGTTCAAAGTAAGTCTGGACAAGAAAATTTATAAAAAGCCCTGTTAACTATAGACATACAATGCAGTACCTGAGCCGACAGTGACGATACTGAGAGCTCCAGAACACTCTGTGCAGCTGTTTACCACTGACTCTCTGGTCCTGACATGTGTAATAGAACTCATTCCAGAGGTGGATTCCTACGTGGCAATTAACTCTCAATGGAGGGGTCACTCGTCACTCACTGATAGTGAGAGGAGGGTCATAGTGTCTGAACTGGTGGGATTACACCTTAAGTACAATACATCTGTGACATTTAACACACTGAAAACCACGGACAGTGGCTCCTATACTTGTTCAGCCACTGTTGGCCCTCAGGAACGAAACAACCACCTGATATCAAGCAGTCGCACTGCAGAGACAATCAGCATTTCAGTTGGTATGTTGGTATATAAATGTTTGTATCAATGGGGAATGTGCTGGAACATGATGATGCTTCTATTTTTCAGCCCTGAAAGTAACCATTGATGTGACCTACAACCCTCCATCTGATTTCAATCTGCCCAGTCCACCATACTATCGACCTGCCACATCACTAACTCTCACCTGTCGTGCTCACCATCCCACTGGATCAGTCAGTTATCAGTGGTCCTCGACTTGTAGCAGCTGTTTTGCAAGAAGCAGCTCATCTCAATCAATCACCAAGACCACATTGCAGTCGATTGATGCAGGAGTACACACGTGTACAGCAACCGATGGCAGTGGAAATACCGGAAGCAATACAACGGAAATGAGGATGATGGGTAGGAATTTTGTTGACACTAAACAGTGAACTTACTATTTCTATAGACGTGGATTATGTAGAGCGAAGCTATTACATTTGGACAAGCATTTGCAACAACAGCTCATTTGAGGGGGACCTCGTCTTCAACTTATATCATGTTTACTGCTACTCAAACTCCACTTCGGGGAAACTGAGAATACTTCAAATTTCCGATGGAGTGAGGCAATACTCTACCTCAATTACAACAACTAGCAGAATTGGACAACTCAGGTAACACTGGTGTTAGTATTGCACGCTATTCAAGCAGATACACCCACAAATGTGTCGGTATATTACCTGTGAGTGCCAGACAGTAGAGGTGTTACTGTTGAAACCAGCATCGGATATATCTCAATGCCCAGTGAGTTCCTCATTGTTCATTCTTACAGTAACCTTTTGCTTGCTGCGCATGATACAGGTCCACCATCTGTGTACAGCATTAGTTACAGTGAGCGTCACCAGGCTAGTAGTGATGGTGTACTAGGAACAGTCGATTGTTTGACCCAGAACTCCCCACCTACTAATGTGACGTGGACAAGAGACGGGTCAACTATTGAGGTGGATGGAGAGGGATATGAAATGATGCAAATGGTGACAGAGCGTCAGTCGTATTCCAGATACAGAAACACTCTACTCATCAAGGATGCTGCCGAGCTTGCCGGGAACCATAGGTTTTTGCTGCAGGGTCTCCAATGCTGCCGGTACCACTTATCAGTGTGTTGCCACATCATGGACAGGTTCGCTTAGGAACTGAAGGCACACCTACTGGCATTGTAACTTTCTTCCCTCTTTTTCATTCAGCTCAGCCCGATGTACATTACTACATCTGGGAAGAATGTCCACTCTGAGACATTTGAAGTCACCTGCAGAGCTAGCCTCCAGCCAGCGGTTGCTGCTCACCTCAACCACTATATGACAGTAGACTGGATTGGAGCAGACGGACAATCATTAATGAAGAACACGACGACATCACTGTCAACGACCAGAGCACTGTCTCCAATGTTGTCACAAGATCCCTTGTCTTTGACCCTCTGAAGATGGCCCATGGAGGTAGCTATGTGTGCAGGGCTAAACTGACGTTGCCTGGCTCAGCCGGTGTATTCCAGAATGTGGGCGAATATCAACTAAGCGTTTTGAGTAAGACATTAGCTTTTTGTAGGACTGGTGTGATCATCTCATGCGTATCATTTACGTTACAGACATGACTTTTATTCAACTAAAGTTTGGCCCAGTTCCCCATTGCTCAATGTGGTATGAAGACAAGGTAAAATATATAGCACAAAACAATCTTGGCTATAACCAGGTTCAGTCATAATAACTCAGTGCTGCCGAAATTAAGGTAGAGTATAGCACAGTTATGATGAATGATTTTCCAGCATATGTCAAGACATCTGGAGCTGGATGTCAAGCAGACACTAACCAATCTCATCAACAAGAATTGCAGTTGTGACTTCAAAATCTCCGAGATTGATCTGGGAGAGTTCAGCTGTCGCTCCATTGAAAAGGGCTACGTTCTGTACAGGTAATAGTGCCTCGAAGAAGACTGAATACTGACTTATGATAACCACACTCTTTGAATCCTCAGGGCAAGGCTAACTGGAAGGAGTGATACTCAGAACATACCTTCACTGCTGGAGGTGATCAAGGACTGGATGGCCAATGACGGGACATTCCTGTACACCTATCATGGGAACATGAGACTGGGACTGGACCAAGACTGTCCTCTGGAGATTGCCTCCTTCTCCCAGCCAGAGTGCGGGAAGCAAATTACTGAATATGTAGGAACGCCAGGAGAACAATAGACTGGTCGACTGTTAACAGTGCTACATTATACCCGTGTGCCAAGTTTTGCAGTACTAGCTAATTGTTGTCCAGTTTTAGTAGCTGCACTGGGCAGAATAGGTTGTTATGAATGTGTGTAGTGTGAGAATTGCGTGGCTTGTCATTATCAACACAACGGGCATGTGCAAACATCGCGTCTACGGTTCAAAGGTGGCTTTGCTTGCCAAAATGTGTTCTAATACTCTTATACCCAATGCCGAAAGTGTGAATGTGTCTTCGACCAACCATGTATGTGTCTTTACACAACACTTTTGTAGTAGGGAACAGGAGATCTTCAAGCACAAAAAGCTGGATGCTGTGATGTTTAGAATGACAGAGATTTAGGAACAAGCAGAAGAAGAAGAAAGAAGAAAAGGGTTAATGCTTTATCTGCAAAAAAATAAACACACCACATATTTATATATCAACTCTTTGAGCACAGGCTATTTTGCAGCTATAAACATCGCTGAAGCTACAGCAACATGGTTCTTCACCCAGGGTTGCATTTTTGAAAAAAATAATGTTAGCATTAATAAATAATGAGCAGTAGTGTGAGAATAGAATAATGGCAAATGAGCAGTGATAAATAAAGCGTGAGAATAAATGATTGAGCAGCGATTTATAGTGTTAGAATATTAATGAGTATGATTGAGAATGAAAAGCACTGAAGTACAAACCCTCGGCGCACTGTGACGCGCACGCGTAAGTAAACGCATGCGCCGTACCACTAATTGATGGGCTGGGTTTAGTTTTAGTGGTCTCTTGCCAGAGCGCGCAGAGTCTGGCGCGGGCTAACTACACTATTAGATAGCATGCGAGAGGCGATACACGCCCTGCGTTGCATCTTCTGGTGCCTCCGAAGTACGCGGATCGATCCGACTGTGGTAAGCCGTTGTGTATTTGCATATTGGCTTTTCGCGCTCTAGCTTTGCAACAGAGCAGTTTCAGAGAAAACCGTTCGAAATTTCTGACCTTCATTGCCCGTTAAGTAGGTCGTATCCTTTGTGAGACGAACAAACACCCGAGAAGTGAGATTGAGAGTAAGAGACAGACACACACACACACACACACACACAGACCCAAGTACTGTAACCCTCGATGCGCATGCGCGCCGAGGGTTAATAATGATGAGCAGCGATTTATAGTGTTAGAATGAGTAATGATTGAGAATAAATGATGAGCAGTGCAGTGAATGTGAGACGCAATAAGTTATTGCTTGTGCTTAAGCGGTGGTCTTTCGTCCTTAGAAAATCTGCATAAAAGAACGCAACACAAGTCATAGTTGATATCAATACTCAAGATGGGTGCATGACTTACACTCTGTTCCTCAGTTTCTTCTTCATTTCCAGGAATTTTGTCTGGATCATCATGGTCCTGCTCTATAAGCGACTGCAGAAAAAGGACCAGTCAAAACTACATTGAGCTTGGTAGCTAATGCTGTGTACAGCACAAATCCTCAGTAATGTGTAGAGCCATTACTCACGGCTTCAATCTGCTTGATAAGATTGAGGATGTACGGTGAGAGCCTCTTTCTTGGTGTCTGTCGTGGCAAGTAAAACGGCTGCAGGAAAGCAACAGAAAAGAGAAGGTAAGTGTGATACTGTCATAACAGTGGTGGAGAGCAGAGACTCACAGTGTCCAGGTCCTCAAGTGGAGGCTGTGGTGGTGATGAAGGAGTCAGAGGAGTGAGAGGCTGTGGGGAGAGGTAGGTGAACCCACTCCTGGTAGGACGTGGAGACCGGAACATTCCTCCTTCACTCTCAACACCACTGCCCTCATCATCAGTCACCTCTTCATCAGTTTCTTAATCATCATTGTCATTCACTGTAATCATCAGGATCCTCCCCCTCATTATCAAGACCATCGTAGTCACTCTTGTCATAGTAATAATCAGTCTCTTCATTGAAAAAATCAGTGTCCTCCTCCTCATTATCAAGATCAAGATCAGTCACTTCACTGTAATCATCAGGGTCCTCATCAACACCATCAACACTGGGGTTTTCACCATCACCAGTCTCTACATAGTAATCATCAGGGTCCTCCTTCTAGGCTTAGGCCTAATGTGCTTCAAAATTTACCTATTATTAACCCTCGGCGCGCATGCGCAGCGAGGTTGGTCTGTCTGTGTACGTTAGGCCTGAGACTATTATTCCCACAATTTGTCCGGATATTCTATTCTGAATTTCCTACTCCACATGCCTATTATTCTTTAAAGTTTACCCATTATTCACAGAAATTTACCTATTATTCTGCTTCAAAAATGAAAAAAAAACAGTACTACAGAGCAGGCACATAAATAAACATCACGATCATTGTACTGCAACATGACGCGCGTCCACTCGGCACTCACACTTCGCCCTTCCGCGAGTTCCGAGTTGCCGCCGTTGCCCGCTCGTCGCAACTTTCAACCTATTATTCTTGGAATTATTCTTATTCCCAGAGGGACCTATTATTCCCGAAATTATTCCGGAATAATCGACGCAGGCCTACTGTACGTCCGTCTGTCCGTCTGTTACCACGATTTCTGCCACCACGCGCAACAAACAGGTAAAATAACGACACCAGCGGGTTCAGAGCTACACTGGCTTTATTTTGAAATAGGCGAATTTCGTAAAAGTGCCGCGTTCAGAAGTTATGGCGTGAAAACCAAGTGAACAAGCCATTGCAAACTAGCACGGCGGGCTTACCTCGACAAGATGTGCTTGCTCTGCGTACCTTGGAGGCACAAGACGTCACAACGAAGGGCGTGTATCGACTCCCGCACGCTATCTACTACTGTAGCTGGCCCGTGTCAGACTCTCCGCGAGCTACCAGCGGGAGTAAACGTATACTAGTAATAGGCCCAGCCCATCAATTAGCGGTACCGCGCATGCGCAGTTCGCCGAGGGTTTGCACTTTAATTAGCACTAGCTTACCTCGACCTGGTCCGCTTGCTCTGTGTACCTCGGAGGCACAAGAAGTCACAACGAAGGGCGTGTATCGACTCCCGCATGCTATCTACTACTGTAGCTAGCCCGTGTCACACTCTACGCGAGCTACTAGCGGGAGATCACGGGTAAACGCAGACTAACAGGCCCAGCCCATCAATTAGAGGTACCGCGCATGCGCAGTTCGCCGAGGGTTAGCACTTTACATTCTATTCTGCACTGCTTGCGATTTCCCCCTATTATTCCCTTTTTTACTCCGATTATTCCCTTTCATTTATGCAATTATTCCCACATAACAAAATTATCTCTTATTATACTGTAACATGAGTGACGATTTTACATAATCTTTAAGAGATTTGTCCTGTTGATCTCCAAAACTAGATTTTAGTAGTGAAAAGACTCTTTCAGCAGCGGCCGATGATGGCTGAACAAGGACAATTTTCTGAGCCACCTACCTCCTTCTCATTTTCAAGACCTTCATCTTCACCTGTGGCCTCTTCACTTTCCTTTCCAGTTTCTTCACTCTCGACCTCATTGTAGTCAACGGTTTCCCTACCATGACCCTGTTTGTCACACTCTGTTCCTTTTTCCTCTTCCATCTCAACAACCTCAGTTTCGTCTTCTTTCTCACTCTTGGAGATTGAACCAACGACATCATTTTCTTCATCTCCCTTCTCATCCTCAGCATTGCAACTGTCCTCACTCTTTCTTGCGTGATCTTTTGAAATCACACTTCTTGTCCTCTTCGTCCTCTCTCGTCTCAGCATTATTGCTTGCTTCCTCATTGTCACACTCAGAAAAGGAGCTAGAGCGATTGTCGCTGTTGAGAGGGAGTGTGTCGCAATCCTCGACACTTGTCTTCGTCTCAGACTCAGTTTCTTCATCCACTGTCACAACCTGTAGTAATATTACCATAACTGTTGTAGCTAGTCAAAACACGCACATTGGCTATTTGTACTTACAGCATTCACATCAGGAGTGTGTTCCAGTTCATCATGGATCACCTCAGTCTCAGTCTTGAGGTACTCTTCATACATGGTCTCATATGACCTCTTGATCTCCACATTCTAAACAATAATGTCATATACACATATAGATGTGTTTGCTACAAACACCATACAGCATAGGTTGGTAGCTACATAAGACTGTTCAAACTCCATCCCTAGAATCAACTGTAAGTTGTGTCGCAAACTGTGCATGCTCAATAAACATTCCACAATTGCATGTGATTGTCAATGAGCTCTCTTACAACCTCCGTGTGCAAAACGGGAGGTTGGGTGGGTCATGGACACTGCTTGCAACTGGCTGGCTTACCTCACAGCGACAGTCTCTCACTGTACATTTGTACAGGTAAAGAGTGAAATCAGATGTGGTGCTGTCCTTGACAGTCAATCCGAACAGCCTGCTGTCTTCAGGACGAGCATACACCATCCCAATCTCACCCATGGGGAAGGAGGTTATACCACACTGTGTGCAGTGTAGAGACAATAGTATCACAATTTGTTTGAAGTGAGTATTATACCACCTTCTTTGCAACACAAACATGTTATAACTATAAACTCAAAACCAGCATGCTATAGTTCAAAAAAAGTTCTGCAAAGACTGTAGAAACGCACTCTGGAGATGGTGTCATTGACAAAGATTCTTTGTGGAGTGATAATGAGAGAGACACGTTCTTTATTCCTCCTCGGTCCCCTCCTGATTATGGTCCTGAGGCTCTCTCGGGAGGTAGAGAGGGTGAAGCAATCTGACTGCATCCGATGTACTGAGTGTGAGAAATGAGCAACATTCAGTGGTTTTTTTGAGACATTCTATATATGACTGTGACACAGTAAATATGGAAAATTATAATCTGTCTGTTATGCACCGCACTGTATCGACAAATCAATACGCTTCGAGAAATCCGGCGACAACAGCTTACGCATTGCTATAATATAGTCTGGCGATGGCGTATAGCTATATACGTACGTTGCGGATGCCGCCGCACCGACAACTGCAAAATATCACGTCCATATGGACGGAATTCTACTTGCTAGTGCTATAGTCAGCTACCATCCTTGACGTGAAAGAGGCTGAGACATAGTCTCACTTCCCTCTCTTCATGTTTCTGTATTGAACAGACAGACACACAGGAAAAGACAGCTCCATTCAATGTTTCCCACTTTTCTTGTACTTTACTGTCGCTCGCCTGGAGAGCAGAGTGTTGGGGGTTCGAATCCCACCAAGGTCTACATCATGACCCACACTGGTCTGTGGTCCGATTTCTTCATGTCTTGCACACCACTACGAAAAACATCGGCGTCCAAGAGCGTAGCCCGCATATACGCGTTTCCCATCCCACCATCCAAGTGTCTCTTTACTCACAGAATGTAATGTAAGTAGTACTAGTTACTTCTCCACTCTATCTTCTGCTCAGGGATCTGTAGCTAGGGTACACTAACCTTTATGTGAAAAGTTACGTTCTCGCGCAGAACCACTCTGAGCATGCGTATAAAGAGCAGGTGCGCGCCCTTTGCTGCCAACACAAGTGCCGGTATTCATGGACGTTTCTTCCCTACTACAAAATGACAGAAGTTCCTATTGCATGTATATTATCAGAACTATATCGTATATTAGCTAGCTACTGTGAAACTTTTTCCATAATACGTAGCTACGTCCATATAGCTAAGTTATATCACTCCCAATCAAATGAATTGCTACTACATTTACTCATAGTACAATCTTTAGATAAGCTAAACCTTCACGTGAAAAGTTTCGTTTCTCTTGCGCAGGGTCTCATCTATGCACTGGCAAGTGATCGGTTCGCCCCACTTTCCCTTGGGTGCATGTGCGCCCTATTGTCTCGACGAAACAGCTTCCTCAGTTTTCCTCACACCATTTTAGCTTGTATTTTACTCAGCTAACACAACACCGTCTGCTCACAAACCTTGAAAAAACAAAAATGAGCGTCGCGTCCTAGAGCGTCGTAATTTAGCAAGAACTGAGCATGCGCAATAGGCCCAGGTGTGCGCTTTGTGTACCGTATCTCGCTCTCTGGTAACACTACCATTGCATTAGTGTATTTAACCTGCTCTTCATGTTAAGCTGCTACATTAATTGTGAAGTTGTAATAGCTAGGTATATAGCTACACTAACCTTCACGTGATATCGCTTGGAAGTTATGTTTCTCTCGTGCAGTAACCCATCCATGTGCTGTAAAACGACCTGTTCGTCTCTCTTTTTCCTCGGGTGCATTTTCACAGTACCGTCTCTGCGAAGCAACCTTCGTAATTGTCGCAGAAACACCATTGTACCTCTGCTATATTCAGCAGACACATACACAAACGGCTCGCTCGGAAAGCTGGCCTGATAGCGTCACGTTTGGCGCATGCGCAATGCGCGCATTTTGAGATGACGCGCATCCCGCCGTAGCACTTACTAATAAATTTTTGTCAGCTAATGCTGAAGTATGATCTTTAATCTCAAAGGTTCAATCTGGGAGTGTACTTGTAACAGAAGCAGTAGCTAATTTTGAGAGTGGGTGATGCATGTGTATGCACGCAGACTCTGCTGCATCTTTGTACCTGCTGCCCATACAACAATTATAACTACAGTTATTATTTTGCTCCACCCTGGAATACCCTGCTCCTGGGCCAGTGTATATATATGGCAATGCTGTCCGTGGTCACACAAAAACACTCTCAGAATCTAACTCTATATTACTGTAACAAATCCACTGAGTTTACTGTGAACCAGACACAGTAAGAGTGAACCACTACGGCACACAGTTAAAAGACTTTGACTCCAGCTCTGACTCATTTGCACTTTAGAGGTTGCGATGGCTCCTTGGTTGTGGTGCAGTATATGTGACTGTATAGTTGCTACCTAGCTACTCCCTTCCTTAGTCTTACTCTAGAGTCTGTATGGCAATTGATGTCAAAGTGCTGAGTTTCTCAAATGGATGTATGGGCATGATGCTGATGTCATGCCTGTAATAATACTAGTTTATCGTTAATGATAACAGCACGCGACGTCATTAATGTTGTGTCCACTATACATTGCTCCAACCTTTTGAAGAACCATTCATAGACACCTGATAAGCTTTTGTTGTTGCTCATGGGTGACTAGTTATCGCCATTGCTAAGATCTGGGATTGACTTCCAGCAGAAGCTCAATCTCTCATAGCATCTGACACCTGAAGAAACTAAGCTAAGGTATAATTATAGTAATATGAAAACCGAAGATTAGTATCAACATCATTGGCTTCGGCGTCCAATCGGCGTTTTTCAGCATCTCTCCTGCACGCATGCGTAATTCTGCCCAAATCGACACACCCCTTTCACCCCGCGCACGCACGCTGTGGCGGTCTTTCTTCCTGCCGTTTTATATTCCCTTCCGGTCACAAAAATGGTCGGTAGACGCTCTAGATGACGCGAGTGAAATCTCACGTGATCCGCGTACAAAACGACTAAAAACTCAGTGAGAATCACTCACTAGGCCTTCAAAACATACTGGCAATAGTCTACGGGCCCATATCTACCTATATATACATGTGGGCCCATAAAAGACTCTTTAACCTACCGCCCCGGTTCTCAAGGCTGGGCACCCAGGGTCCTGCCTCTTTCTTTCTGTTTATATGTTATTGTCTGTGTTTTTGTACGCTTGGGTATGTTATTGTCTGTGTTTTGTGTGCTTGGGTGGGGGAGGTTCTTTCTTTTCCTCTGAGCTAGTATGCTATAAACATGTTTTTTCATGTCCCCCAAGACTTCATGCGCACCTTCAGTCGCCTACACGAGAATTCGCTCATACGTGATTTCACGATTTTCGTGTCATCATATTCTTCATCTTCTTCTTCTTTAAATTCGCAGTACGCAATACCGCGTATATACCCCCATAAAAAACCGCTAACATCCCACGCGCACACAACGCGAGTCTCCTCTCTAGCGAAGGAGCTGCTTCAGCACAGATAATACTCAGGTACTTCACACTGCTTCTCCATGTAGGAAACGATCAAAACTCTTCATTTGCCAACAATAAACACTCTCACAAACACTATATATGACTTCGTAAAACATCACTGTCTGCTGCGTGTGTGCTGCTGTTATGACAACGCACTGAAAAAAGCGTGCAGCTGTTCGTAGAATAGCTAGGCTAGCTTTGTAGGCTATGTAGGCAAAAGGCTAGCTGTGGTACAACACACTGCAAGTGGCATCTGGCTCCAGGACGTCACCTGTAGGGACAGAGAAAGCTTTGAAAGAAGACATACACGCCGCGTGGGTGAAATACGCGTAAAGAGAGTCGGCTTCCAGCCTTTCTCACGAAACTACCAGGTACGTATAATTATGGTACTATAGCATGCCTAGAGAAAAGGACACCTTCGTGCGTTTGCTAAAACAGCCAAAGAAGAGCCCAGGCTGTTCATACATACTGAAAATAGTCGCTACTTACGTAATTCACTTACCGCTCGAGTTGTCCCGCAGGATCTTGGGATCTGGGAAAGACCAGCGGCCATCATCTAGCTTGCACATCAAGTTGGAGCACGTGCTCTGCTAACTTCTCCCACAAAAGTTTTGTGGTTTTTGAGCTACAGCTGCGTTTTTAGATCGATCTGACCATACACTTCAAATTTTATACGGCGTTCACGCATGCGCAGGTGCGCGTAAATGCGGCCGTTAATAATGTGCAAGGGAGTATGATAGATGATGATAATGGTTTTATGGACATGATTGAATACAGTTTTAACACTTGTAATAAAATACTTCTTTTCTTTTTAGTCCTCCCATTCCCCCTTTCCACCCTCTTCCCCTTCCTCCCCTCCATCCTCTTCCCGCTCTTCCTCTTCCTCTTCCTCCCCTCTGCCCTCTTCCTCTTCCATCTCTGCCACTTCCACTCTCTTCTTGCTGCTCCTCTCTTCCCTTCCCCTCTCTCCCCTCCCGTTCTATCTCCTCCCTCCCATTTCCCCCCCTCTATCCTCCCCCCCTCCCCCTCCCACTCCCC
Organism: Geodia barretti; assembly: GCA_030341885.1. Classification (NCBI taxonomy): domain Eukaryota; kingdom Metazoa; phylum Porifera; class Demospongiae; order Tetractinellida; family Geodiidae; genus Geodia; species Geodia barretti. The sequence continues at coordinate 12,176 of CASHTH010003530.1, forward strand.
CTCCCTCTTCCCCTCTGCTCTTGCCCTCCCGCACTACCGTCCTCTGTCTCCTGTATAATAAATAATTTACTCCATTGTTTAATCTTTAATGTACACTTACCCTCATTAATTCTTCCACTTTTTCTTTTAAAAGTAATACTTCCCTAACCACCTCTGCCAATCCCACCCCTGCATTGGAAAGACTAGTATAATGCACTGCAGCATTATTAGCTAGACTCACTCTGTTCCATCACTTGGACTTGATCCATTTGCACTACACAAATTAAATAATTTTTAGTCAGTGTTTATTAGTTTCACAGTAAAACAGACCTTCCTGCTGTTCCATTTTTCGCGTTACTAAGTACTACCGGCCGTACTTAGTGATTTTGTTTTTCGCGGGCTCGCACGCAGCCGACCGCCGCTGCGCGTACCGTCGGTCCTGGCCTTTTCGCGCGTATATCCACGCGCATGCGCGGCCGCATGGAGCTCTGGAAGTTGTGTGTTAGATTGGCTCTGTATTGCATAGCCTCTGGTGACCACGCCAACTTTAAACCGCGTAACCGATAGTCCGGCGGGCGGGCGGCCAGGCGCGACCCGGGGGCTTTATGCCAATGAAATAAACCCGTTATGCTCCAGAGTTAAAGGAAAGGTTGTCTGACCCTGGTGCAGATCAGACAGGCTCACATGCAAATTTTCTATATAATACCCACCCCTGCTCACACGCACCTTTTGGTCTGCATCGTATCACGTCTTTTCTAGTGCAAGCGCGTTCAGTAATAGTTTTTCAAAACTTCATAATATTGTCAATATTATGTCACTAGAAATTCTCTCCACTTAGCATCAGTGTGAGACATGCTGAAGTTCCCAGACTGCACCACGGGGAGGTGGGAGAGAGTGCAGCCCATAGCGTGATGCGTGAAGCTGTGTGTGCAAGTGAAGATGTGAATGAAGATGTGAATGGCACGAGTAGAAAACAAAATAAAGAACAGTGTATTTCTCCTGTGTTTTTAATGCAACAATGATTTTTTTGGATTTGCTTAAAATGCCAATTGAACTCTTTAGGGGTGATGCGTCCGAATTAAGAGTCTGGAGTTGAAAAAGAGAAACCATATGCCAATTCCTGTGAGTGTGTGTGTGGGCTGTGCATTCTCTGAGGTAGGTGCTGTGAAATAAAGAGGAAAGTGCAGATTAGACATTGCATATTCTCTGGTGATCAGGCAGCTTTTACGACTACTATATACAAGCATGTGGAATGTAGGTGCTCATAAGTAATACTTCGTGTATTATGACATACACTATAACAGCTTTGTACCTAGGGCTTTGTGTGGGTCCTGAATGTTTCTGTGTATGCACTATTTGTTCGTGTAGTAGAAATTCCTTCACACTAGATGCATATACTATTGCTATGGGAGCTGCTAGTAAAATTGTCTTTTGTCTACATGTTTTTTCCCCAGCACAATAGAAGTGCCTTAACCCAGTGGTCATTGTCATGGTCTCTCAGGATGCAAGCATCCCTACTTGTGTACTTCAAGTACACTATTGACCTTTTGTAGGTCTATCCAGGAGGCATGGGCAAGCCCATGACCTCGCTCTCGACCTCTCTGAAGGAGGTTCTCCCGACCTCTCAAGGAGGTCTATCCATTAGGCCCATGGTCGGGGTGAGAATATAAAATGCTATTGAACTTTCTCTATTCAAATATTAATATGCCATACTAAATTTCAATGGGAGGTCAGACTTTTAGGTGCACTGGGATGCATTTTGCAGAGCTTTTGTAACTTTAACACCAATTTCCCCAGTTCTGCATACTATTCTGATTTGTCCAAATTATGTGCTATAGTGTCCAAGCCTAATGCAGGAATTGTGCTCCATGCTCAAAACGATGCTGGCCTAATTCTCACCCCTAGCCCATGGCCTCTTCTCTACCATGACTCGCACTGGGATTGGTATGCTTTCAGCCACCGGAATTTCGGTATATACAATGCTGAGGCCATTCAGTTGTACACATTGTATACAACATGATGTATATACTACCTCAACATTTATGGCACCTCGACTGGCTCCTTGCATTCATGGAGTCAGTCGTCAGATCACCATTACTGCCACAGTCCTGTGCAGTAAAAAGAGTACAGAATTTTCAACTGCACACATGTATATACACATTGAAATGTGTTGCCCTCCACCTCCTCCTTCACCACCATAAAATCCTCTGGCAATGTAAAACAATGGTCTTCTTCCATTGTTAATTCGTCTGTTGGTCCCATTTTAATCTGCATGGTATAGCCACTCACTGTATTGACAGAGAGCATAACGATAAACGTGCCCATAGCAAGTGCATGGGCACTGGTTGGTGGCCTGTTTCTAGTCCTGTGAGAGAGTCACATTGAAGTGATTGCCACCAATGGGCCTCGAGTTGTCATGTTGGAACCCCTCTGGGTCTATCACAGCCGGACCAAAGAAGTGGTACGAACCATCGTCATTATTGTACGAGGCAATGTTCACCTCAGCCAGGTGAGCAAATGCCAACATCTCCACACTTGTTCCCCACACACCATTTCGTCCCATGTGTGTACGCTGCACATATTCCTCTATGGTGTCGTCAGTGGGAATGTAGTTCTCTAGCAGTCGCCAACATCTCTCTGTCGTGAGGTGTTCAACTATCTGGCGACATACCACACGGTGCTGACTTTCACATCCCGTGATTGCATACGGCAGTGCACGAAACAAGCAGTTGCCATCCCCTCCCATGGATTCCATGCAGGTGGGCGGTTTTAGACTTACGTCAGGTCCGCCTGGAACACATTCATTTCCCTGAATGAAATTCAGGCATAAATTTCCACAAATCTGCCGTTGTAGATCCACAGACACAGGATTGTATCTGCGTTAATTTGCCCAGGTTCAACGTTGTACGTGAGCCTTCTCCGCTTTGTAGCAACTGCTCGACTGAATTGGAGCTCCTCTTGGAACCCTCCTTTTCAGGACTTTTAGGAGGAGGAGGAGCTGCTGCTGGTGGCACATCATTTTTTTTACTCCCAGCTGAGCATTTTCTGCTACGCTTTGCACTGGGAGCTTCAGTTTTCAGAGCGCCAGTCAGTTTTCGCTTTCTGGTCTGCATTGTACACTGCCGTGGAACAGTGTACTGAGGCAGATCGGGACGGAATGCCTGTCTGAATCGATTGATTTCTTGCAGACACTTGGCACTGACCTTGATTGCTTCGTCTTTGAATGCAATCAGATGCAGGTTCTCCAGCTGCTTCACACGTGACAGTGCCACATATGCCATACCTGGACAGAACACCTGCTACGACAGGTCAGCGATACTTGTTTTCCTGCAAACATAAGTTGTTATACACTACAAGAAGTATACACACCTCATACTGAGTGAGACTATAGTATTCTGCACCATAGCACAGTGGTTAGAGGTTTGTCTTAGTCTGTGTTGCATTGTGCTGAAGATTTAAACCCCTATAATATAGGAAACTACTTTCAATATATTCGTTCTCCTACTTTGCAGAGGATTGGATCGTGGCTCTGTCCCTGAGAATAATCTCACAGCCACATTCGTAACAACTACATGCTGATCAAAATCAAAATCGACACAATAGAAACCTGAAATGGCATGCACAAATTGCATGGTCCTTTAATTAAAACTACATAGCTACAATGATCAGCACAACTGTCAGCAATCACTCAATGATGAATGAAGTCAGTTTTCAGGTTCCTTCTGTTCCTGCCGCAGCTGCTGCTGCTGTCTGTCTCCTCAGCCTTGTCTGTGGCAACATGCTTCGCTTGGAGTCTCCAATGAATGCTGTGTCTATTATGTCATCGCCCATTCTTTCAAGGTTGACTGCTTCTGGTTGTGTTGAAATGTACAGGTATGATTCTCGGTACTCAGTTCCACTGTTGTCTATCAGATTCTGAAACACCACATTGAAGGCCAAGGATGTTGGACTGTTGGTTAATTTCGTATTGAATGTGACATGATTGATGTTAAAGACATTCTGATACCCATTGCCATGGTCGATTTCCAAAGAGTCTCAGCAGAGGTTCAACACTTTCCAGTGTTCTTTCATAAACTGTCAGGGAATTATTGTGTGCATCTTGAAGTTTTTCTAACATCACAACCAGCTGTCGCGCCCTATTCTCGTATATGCTGTGCTCATCTCCTGCCTTCTTATGTGCAGCTTTGGCCAAAGACAGGTTCCTCTGAGCTTCAAGAAACTCCTGAAACACGTCTCTCCTGTTCTGTAAACTGTCTACAGCACTCTGGTGCTGCATGGCTCCACACATTTCATTCCTTGCAATACACGAGGGATCTGGTGCTCTCACAGCACACGGCACATTCTCACAACATGTGCTTTCGACTAAAGAGTTAAAGACTCTGACAATGCAATTGTTGACAGTCTTTCGTATGAAGGTAGGTTTGGAGCAGCTCCTGCACACTACTCCAGGCATACAAACATCCATACAAATCTCTTCAGTGCACAATTTGTCACTGTCCTGTAGCTGATCTTGACTGTCATTCAACTGCTGCTCTACCTCTCGATAGCTCATTGTGGCTATTCCAAGGTTTTTACTAGCAGCATCTCTCTTTTGTTCAGCCACGGACAAATTTGCAACTGTCTGGTTGTATCGTTCCTCACATGCAAGCAGCCTCTCTTCTGACTGATGAAGAGACATCTGAGCTACTTCTCGTCGTGAATTTGCTGATTGAGCAAGGTTCTGCAGTTTTCTTGTAACAGCTTTACTCAGTTTCTGCATGAAGCTGCCATTGCCTGGGAGTAGAGAGCCATCCACAGTCAATTCCAGGTCCTGCCAGTCAGTCTTGTTGGAAGGTGCAGTGATGGTCAGCTCAGCTGGATAGCCAAACACACTACCACTACTGGTGGAGATTGTCAGCTGATCATTCCTGACGGTGGCCTCTACTCAAACACTCCTCCAAACAGAGTCACTTGTACTGAATGAAACTGAGAGACTGGTCCGGAATCCTCTCTTCCAAAGACAGTCACTACATCAGGACCTGTAGAGTTGGCCTGAAGTTCAATGATGTTCCCAAGAGGCAAGCAATTGTTGACCAACTCAGATTCAATCACAAGAGCTGGGTCTGGAACTTTAAGGAAGTTACTGGTGAAGCAGTTAGGATTCTCTGATCCAATGAAGGTGATGGTGTGGGACATTTCAGGCAAGATAAGGTGTCCAATAGCAAGAAGAGGACACTCAGTGTGTAGACTGAGACCAAGAGCTCTGTAGTCGCTGGTTATTGGCAAGAAGGCACTGAAGCTACAGCTCTGAGTGATTTCAGTGAATCGAAGAAGTCGCGTGAAGAACAGCTCACCAGGTTGTGGCTGGTAACTTGCTGTGAATGAAAGTCCATATCCTTTATTATTGCAAGGATCAACATCTAAGTAATATGAAGATGAGGGGAAACGGTAAAAATTATTAAGAATATAATCCTTACTTCCAATGTGAACATAGGCCTCTGTGCTCCTTGGGCTGCTGATTTTAAAGATTTGTCTATTTCCAGCAATCATGCTGGTTACCTGCAATGTAACTTCTCCATTGAGTAGTCCCTCTCGCTTCTACATGACACAAGAATAAAAGAATATTTATACAGTCTTTTTACTAACTGTATAGTTGAGTGAAGCATCTCCATTAAACTCAACCTCCATATTGATCATATCATCATGAAATTTGGATAAAAGATATCCATTAACTGAAACATCAGTCTCTATGTCAGGGAAAAGGATCATTTCCACTCCATTCCAAAATATAGATCGACTACTTTGAGTAACAGACTGTTTGAAGACTGACACAGTATTGAGGAGAATCTTCCACTGTCTGTCAGTGAACCCACGGAGATACTGGTAGACTAGAATGTCATTGATTGGCTGGGAGATCTGCATGTGAACTGGAGACTCTGATTCATGACACAAGTCAACTGCAAAACACATGACATCTCCAGTGGTCCCAGTCTCATTGTCCTCTCTGTAGTCATATCTCTGGCCATCTATCACTGCTGATAGAGTTTTGTCATATCTCAACACTGAATACCTACTACCTTCCAGGTTTGTTAGTTTGTCACAACCTTCAAATGAGGAAATTTGCTCACTGGGTCGAGTGACTGGTGCAAACAAGTCGTTTTTAGTTGGTGCAATCGACTCTAACGACAACTCTAAATCCACAAACAGCTCCAACCAGGATGGAAGTAATGTCTGGATTTGATTTATGTAAGTGAAGGCCAAGGCTCTAGCTTGGAGAAACTCCACAGTGTCATCTGGTGTGTGATCATAACAGGAGCAATGGCTATTGGTACTGCTGCATTCATGGCAAGCTACACAGTTACCAATTTCTAGCCTTATGTTATTGGTGTAACGTCCAGAAACATCTCTGTATCTGAAGCTGGAAAGAGAAGTTGGCAGAGATAGGTTACTACTCTGAACAAAAATAACACCAGCATCTGTTCTTGTAACACCCTTAACAGTGGTAGTCCACTGACATGGTGATAGCAGTGATATTGTCTGAGTGGAGTCTCCAGGACAGGATAGTGTGACATGATCATCTGCACTGCAACAACTTGGCTGCAGCTGTCCTCTTGTGAGATTTAACTGTTCAAAATACGATGGTCTCTCGTTATTATATCCTCCAGTTACTAATACATTTCTCTCGCTTGGCAGATAGATGACTCGGTCAGTATTCGATGGCAGACTAAGTGTGAGTACACCTATTGCACCTCTTACACTTGTTGGATTCCTTTCTCGTCTTTCTATATCTACTATTGCCCGCAATTTCTCCTGGTTGGGAAGTTTAACATCTACTCTTTGTCTGTCAACAAATCCATCAGGGAGTTCATTAACATTGGTGTACAGCACGATCGGAATAAATACTCCATCAGTCACTGGTGGGATTGGTGGGAAGTATACAATAACTGCTCCACAAGTCTGTCCACCATAACCAGTTGCAGTTCCATTGCACACACATCTAAACTCAGTGCCAGCCTCGATACAATATCCTCCATTCAGACAAGGATTTGGGTAACATAGACCACTCTCTGAATGGAAACATTATCAAGTGCTTTCACTTGGAACATTATAGTGTTTTACCTATAGTTATGGAAACACTTTGCATACAAAATTAATCATTTTTACATTGGAGCGGCATTGAACACAATTGCTTATGTGGCATAGCTTGATAAATAAAAAATCCTGCGAATTTAAAAAGAGGCATATAGGGATGGTATAAAAAGAAAGGGAGACAAGATAGGGATTGGATACACGAAGCATGGTTAATGAACAGATTTGAGTATGCTGACACCCCCAACTCCATCACACCATCCCTATATTGTTGCCTGGTGTGCTACTCTTATAGGGGCTAAAGGTTACTAAAGCAAACATTCTTTCACCGTGTCCCTGTTGTTTTTAGTAACATATATACTGCCACATTCCCTTTATAAAAACTCCACTTGGACTCTATAAGGGTGTTGGTTACTCAGTAGTGCATTGTAAGTTCTGAGTATTGTAATGGTGAATGTTTAATACTTCACCTAGGCAACAATATAGGGATGGTGTGATGGGGTTGGGGGTGTCAGCATACTCAAATCTGTTCATTAACCATGCTTCATGTATCCAATCCCTATCTTGTCTCCCTTTCTTTTTATACCATCCCTATATGCCTCTTTTTTTTTATTCGCAGGATATTTAATTTACTTGTCTCCACTCATTTTTATATATTACTACGTATTATCTCTGTGGAAGGGGGCAAGCCCCTATAAAAATTAAATAGAGAAAAAATGCCTGTTGTCGTGATGGAAATGATATGCATACTATGTTTCATCTCCATGTGTGCTGCCGTTAGCAAGTTTGAGGAGTGAAGAAGTAATTTTAAGGAAAAGTGCCTGAGGCTATTTGTTGCTGTGGTCGTCATGGAAACGATGTTACACACATGCGTACCAAGTTCCATCTCCATGCGTGCTACAGTTAGCAAGTTTTAGGATGAAGAAGTAATTTTAAAGAAAAGTGCCTCAGGCTATTTGTTGTTGTGGTCGTCATGGAACCGATGTAATACACATGGGCACCAAGTTTCACCTCCATGCGTGGGAGTTTGAGGAGTGAGGAAGTAATTATAAAGATAATCGTCTGAGTTTTCTTCAAACAGTATGCCGTCGTCATGGAAACATGTAGTTGTCATGGAAATGATATAATAGGCATACGTACCAAGTTTCATCTCTATGCGTCCTACCATTAAGGAGTTTGAGACGTGTAGAAGTAATTTCAAAAGAAAAGTGCCTGAGGCTATTTATTATTGTGGTCGTCATGGAAACGATGTAATACACATGCGCACCTAGTTTTACCTCCATGCGTGCTACAGTTAGCAAGTTTGAGGAGTGAAGAAGTAATTTAAAGTAAATTGCCTGAGGCCTTTTCGAACATTATGCGGTCGTCATGGAAACATGTAATCGTTTTGGAAATGATAAAATAGGCATACGTACCAAATTTCATCTCTATGCGTGCTACCATTGGAATGTTTGAGAAGTGAAGAAGTTATTTTAAAGAAAAGTGCCTGAGGCTATTTGTTGTTATTTACAAACATGTATTGTTGTGATTTGGATGTTGGCTATTGAATACATTGTGTATACAAACTTTCGCTCACATAACTCTTACCAATTGTGAGTTATACTGAATAATGTAGTATGCCCATTATAAAGTATTGGCCATTATAATGTATTGCCTGGGGCATTTTGTTGTTGTTTACAGTAAACAACATTGTTTACAAACAAAAAAGTATGACGTTGCACATGTGGTTATCGATATGTACATTCCTACAAAATTTCATGGCTTTATCTCTTTCGGTTTTTTAGTTACGCTGGTCGAACAGGAAGAAGAAGAAGAAGAAGATGATGATGATGAACAAAACTCCCTATCATAGCCCCATACATCTATGATGCTAGGTACCTGTCAATCCCTATATACTAAGTACTACCGTACTTAGTGATAGGGAAAAGCATGCAACTACCCAACCATTGCTTGTCAAAAATTGCAGAGTAGACTCACCCACACACTGTGGTCCATCACTCCACACAAGACTGCCCATGTTATCCTTTCTACATGTCTGACTGCTTGGACCCACTAAGCTGTAGCCATGGGCACACACAACATGACACAGATGGCCCTCCTCTCTGGTACATGGGAACGACACAAATCCATTTTCAGGAGGAGTGAGGTGAGGGCACATTGGAGGGTCACATATGGCAGGAGGTTCCTTCCACTGGAGGGAGGGGAGACATGTCCGACTGTCTGAGCCTCTCAGAGTGTAGCCCTCGTCACAGGTGAACCTGCAAGTCCCACCCACTGTCTGTCTGTCACACTCCATTTCACCATTCAGTGGAGCTTCAAGAACCGGATCACAACTGAGAGCTGTGGATGTTGCCATGTCAGAAACTGTGTCTTTTTCATGCATACTTTACCTTCACACTGTAATCCATCATCCAACAGCCTATATCCCTGCTCACAGCTACATCTGAAGCTGCCAGGTGTGTTGGTACAGGAATGCTGGCAGCCACCATTCATGTTTATACACTCATCAATATCTGTTCAGATAAACTCTTCATCGCCAAGTATTTTTATTAACTCAACTAACCTCTGCAGGATATTTGATCCACATCAAGATCATATCCTCCAGGGCAAGAGCAGCTGTAGGAACCAGGTGTGTTCATACAGGTCTCTGTACAGAGGAACGGTCCTTCAGCACATTCATCCACATCTGAAGCAGTTTACAAGCAAAAACATTACTCTGTGTTGCAGAGAAATGTATATGCACATACCTTCACAAGTGGTACCACTGGTAGACAAACGGTACCCAATATACTCATCACATGTACACCTGTAGCTCCCTTCAGTGTTGATACAGCGAGCCGGTGTGGGTCCAATCTTACTGCATGTATCAATCCCTTCACTGCACTCATCAATATCTGCAAAGGGCGTTTCTCCATTGATTCTTCAAAATCTGTACCAAAAACAATACCTGTGCAGAAAGACGATCCAAACAGGCGGTATCCCTCTCTACAGTCACAGTGAGAAGATCCCTCAGTGTTAACACACACTTGATTGCAAAAACCATTAGGAAAGGCTTCACATTCATTCAAATCTGCAGTAGATGTATGACAGTATGCATCCAGCTATCGTGAACAGGATATAATCAGTACCTTCACACTCTGTGCCACCGACTAGCTGAAAGCCACGCTGACAGTTGCAGTTGTATGATCCAGGAGTGTTGACACAGATCTGACTGCAGTCATGGCTCCCACCCCCGCACTCATCAGTGTCTGCATGCAAGGGTTAAATACAGTGTAGCTACTGTCATAAGCTACCTTGGCAAGAGCTTCCATTTGAGGTAAGTTGAGTGAACCCAGGTTTGCATGAACAGTTGTAGCCACCGGGAAAGTCAGTGCAGATGTGATCACAGCCTCCGTTATTGTCCTCACACTCCCGTATATCTGAAGATTTGCTGGAATTTTTATAGAATGATGGAAGTGGTAGCTAGTTTACCTTCATCACAGACAACACCAGTATATCCAGGAGAGCAGTCACAGTCTCCAGTGGTGGTATTGCACATTCCATTGACACAAGGTAGCTGGCATATCTCTGGCAGGGTATCGGGGATAAAGAGTTGTAGATGCAAGGTTATACAGTGACAATCTCATTTTAACTGTCCCAGTCTTTGCCTGTCAACTGATTTTTCTCTCCTCTCAGATAGAGCACTTAATATGTAACCTTAGGTAGTGAATGCCAGTTTAACACCTGCAAACTCAGGACTATATATAGCTACTTCTTATAAAAGAGTTACCGTGATAATTAGATACACTAACCAGTGTCATCAGAGCAGGGATCAAGGGTAGGACCACAAGAGTCACAGCATACGATCTACTACTGTCGCTAGCCCGTGTCAGGCTCTCTGCTAGCTACAAGCAGGAGACCACGGATACTATTTGCAACCCACCCCATACTTTAGCGGTACCGCAGTTCGCCGTGAGAGTTTGCACTTTAGTGCTTTTCATTATGTATTCTCCTATCTATGCATGCACAAATACACAGAACACAGTGTGTAGGTAGGAAGATTTTCACAAACCGTTACGGACAGTAGGTAGAGATGGAGTTGAACATGGAGCTGTAGAAAGAGATAATGTGTTGTTAATCTTTGCTTCATACATCTCTTTTTCCTATACACAAGTACGATTTAAACTTTGAACCTTCTAACAACATACATAAAAGATTGAAATATTCAGATGGAAGCCCCTTTCCAACACTGTTTACCGCAGAGACCTGAAATGATAAACATCTAAGAAATTTCTTTTTGGTCACGAACTAACTGTTATATTGATGGACTCTGACGAGCAGGGGCAATCAGACGGTTGAACGACATAGAAGGGCCAATCATTGATAGTAGTTATTGTATTTTTCGATCCACAGCAAGTGAAGGTCAGGGAGTAATTGGTGATGATTCCGTTTGGCTCCTCTGGAGGGTTCCACACCACATACGGATATGCTCCCTGCACACCAGTCACTACACTAGGCACTGAAAGAACAGATAGTTGGTAGCTAACAAACAATGCACAAAGAATGCTTCTCATGGCATACCAGCAGGTAGAGTAACGGCACACTCCATCACTCTCCTGAGACTCAACCCCAGATGATCCTGGTCACTGACTCCGTTGTGGGCAGTCACCCTAACACAGTACTTTGTGAACGGTTTGAGACCAGTGAATGTTCTAGTCCTTGACGACCCACTGACGTAGACACTGCCAGAGAGCTCAAGTGGGTTACTGCCACTCCATTCCACCTGATAGTAGAGATCAGTCCTCCCACCGTCTTCAACAGGTTGTGACAAGCTAACAGTTAGGGTAGTGTTTGTTACGACGATTGACACATTCTGTGGAGCACTGGGTGGCTCTGAAAGAAACGATTATCATGTGATTCTTACAAATCCAGGTGTTTGCTTACTTGTACACTTGTGACTGGCTTCCTCGTTAATGGGGTCTTCAAACTGGACTCTGTCGGGATGGCTCGCAGTGTTTCTGAAGTAGCCCACTTTACAAGGGCAGATATGTGAAGGTTGCAGAGGAAAGGCAGTGTTTTCAGGACATGGCTGGCAATCTTCACCTGATCTAAACTGACCTAATGGACATGCTGAGAACACGGACAGCATTAAATATTAGCGACATAATTTGGGATACTCTTAAGCTTACCAATGCATTCTTGCTCATTTCCAGGTTTACACCGACACTCGGCATTACTCAATGTTTCACTGTTGCTACAAGCTACTAGTCTATATCTTGAGTTTGTGAACACCACATCTATTATGTCATTAGCAATTCTCTCAATGTTGATGGCTTCAGAATGACTTGAAATGAACAGGTAAGATCCTTGATAATCTTCGGAAACATCACCGATTTGCTTCTGAAATGCTACATTCAAGGCTAAGGATGTGGGGTTCTCAGTCAGTCTCGTGCTAAACATGATGGACCTGATTATGAATATGTTCTCAAATCCACTTCCCTTCCCACTTTCATATATCCCAACCAATGTCTCCACCTCCTCAAGCACACTATTGTACACATCCATGGATCTGTTGTGTTCATCTCTAAATCTTATAAGGCTCGTATTTAGCTGGTCTTTTTTCTCAAGATACATTTCGTTTTCGAGCTCTGCCTTTCTCAAGTCAGTTTGAACTGAAACCAGGGCACTCTGTGTGTCCAGAAACCTCTGCAGCAGTTCCCTCTCTTCCATAGTCAGACCCTCTGAACTGTTGAGTGCTCTTTGACGAGCTGACTTACAGACTCTGTTCTCCGGTATGGCACGAAGAGCATGTGTGCAATCACAGTTGGACATTGTGAAAGAGGTGACGGACTGGTGCCACAGTTCCCCAGACATGCAAATGGACACACAAGGATCATCTCTGCAAGACCATTCAACATTGCAACTATATCTCCAAGGTTACCTCCTACTTTGAATCTCTTTCTCTAAAGCCGTAACTCTGTTTGTACTGTTTGAGTTGCATTGTATGCATTGATTTTGATCCTCTGTCCTCATAAGCTGTTCAACTACCTCATTGAACTGACACTCTGTAGCAGTGAGCAATCTCCATTGATCTTTCTAACAGCCCTTTGGGCAATTCTACGATGCACATTCCTACTTCAGCAAGGCATAATGCTCCTTATAACAACTTCACTTAGTTCTGTATGAAGCTTCCATTGCCTGAGAGTAGAGAGATCCACAGTA
>CASHTH010003532.1:0-49383 GCA_030341885.1 Geodia barretti
TTGATTTGCACTACAATTACAATTACTAACATGTGTATACTGACAACCGAACACCCGTTCACATAATGCTATTATTAATTTTCCTGAACCTTCTATTACTGCTTGTGGTCTAATGCCCTGGTCCTTTCCCCAGCCCTCATTTTTTGTAATGATAATGCACTGACAATGACAGCGTTTATAGTGATGAACCAAATGAATACATGTTGGTGACTCAAATAGTCTACAGAGGGTCGAAAGACCACGTGTGAATTTTGCAAAATCTGATTAAACTCCTTCGAAAAGGAAGAAAAAGATTCGTAACTTGTTGGAAGACAGAGGGTCGATCCACATGTTGATGCTATCGGTCTTCGTTCGAAATCCGATACAGGAAGACAAAAGGTTACTTTAATCGAGTTAACACTGCACTGAGGTTTTCCAGTCATAAACCTAAGCAGTTTACATGACATTTCCACTGGCAACGTATAGATAAAACAACGAAAATAGTCGAATACCCTGGCCTCGACCGGACTACTGAACTCTGGCTCTATGACCACCCCCCACACTTGTGTCGGATTTGGCATAAGAGCAGTGAAGAGGCTGCTTGCTACCGTGGGTTGCATCTTTACCAGAGGCTAGGATGGCATGCTAGCATTCCAGTACGCATCCTGTCTAACGCAAAATTTGGTTGACAGAACAGACTATACTAGGCAACATTTTTTGTGAGTTGTTCCAAGTTTGTTGAGGTTGGAACAGCGGTAGAATTTATCCGTGCGAATAGGGATAAACAGTATCTTGCTCCTCTTCCAATATCTTCTTTTCTGAGAGGCATGTCTGCAAAGCTTTAGCTTCATTAGGGTCAAGAAAATTGAAAAAAGAATGAAGTAGGGCATCATCGGATACATCGCTAACTCCAGACAGCAGGTAAGAAGCACAGACGGCCAATATGTATAGCGGGAAGAACCCCGTTAACACGAAACCATGTGATAAGATTTTACCAAGGAAAACATAGTCCATATCTGGGCGTGGTGTCACCATTGGCACCTTCTCTATATTTCCATCAAAAAATTGCTTTCTAATGAACTCCAAAACAAGGGGAACAACTCGCGAGTTAGACCACCTGCATCGAGACCACGCTCACTACGAAACGAAACTCGAATTTCATGATTACATAATTGCGGTCGTTCTCGGTAAATTTGGAGAAGATCATCGACAATGGATAGGCGCCCAACAATGAAATGCTCGATGGAGTTGTCTCCCAAACTGCTTGCCTTTCTTCCTCCAGTTGTTTCAGGTTACCTATTCTTGAAGAAGAACAACAATGTCAATCTAGATGTTGCCATCGTTTTCAGACCCTGTCCTGCCAATTTCCTACTATCCTATAACTACCATATACCCACTGTAGTTTAGGCAAATGAGTTGACATTCAGCTAAAGTATGGGGAAATTGTATGGCCTCTTAACTACCAGTACACTCAGCAGGAAGCGCTCACTACAGAGTGTACATTGTTTGAACTAGTTGGAATTCCTTTGATCTTACTCTCAGTCATCATACAAAAAGTGGTATTGTATGCGCAATCTGGTTCCCTAGATAGGCTACAGCCTTCCTCAGAGCCCTTGACACAGGAACAAGATATGAACATAAATTAGTGTCTAATGGACCTACTCATTTCTTTTGGGACTAAATGTCAAATCCACCACCTCAACCTGCTCTGTCACTTCAGCCTCCGTATCGTGGTGTTCATTGTTTGGGTCTTCGTCATCCTCAGCTGCTGTCTGTGTATAGATATTTGATTTCAAAAGAGGTATGCAAGAATCTGCACACACCTTAACATTTTCTGCTATAATCAAAACAAATCCGCCCAAGCCAGATGCAGTCAATGTCCCTGTTCTTTCCAGTAGTCGTGGCTGTATCGCTTGCAAGTAAGCGAAAGTGTCGTGGGTTCACAGGGTTTTGGGCCCCAACAAAAGCATGGAGCTCCTGTGTTAAACATAACATAACACCAGCAACACCAAATATAGCACATCTAACCTCCATTAGTTGATTTCCATAGAAGCGTCTTGACAATCTAGTCCCATCAGGAAGCTTATTCCTGAGATGTACAATGCCTTGGAGTCCTTCAGGGGGCTCAGCTGTCACACGCGAGAATAAATCCAGGCGTATTTGCCTGTACCACTAAAGAAGAAACACAACAGACATATGAAGCGTGTGAAGTGCCTCTGCATCTCCTTACATTCTCAATCCTGAGTTCACGGTGGGCAAGTCTGTCCTGTTCCTCCCTCTCTTCTCTGTCATGCATCCTCCTCTCAACATCCTGTTCATGTTCAAGCTGACTTCGTAGGAAACGCTGCCTCTCCTATTGTGACAAGAACTTTCCTATTGCTAGGAACAGGAAAAATTATATATACCTTTGCCCGATCTAGTCTGAGACTCGCTTCATACTCCTCATTCTGCTGGTACACTAAGAACGATATCTGTTTGTACATAAGGAAGATATCTGAATGTACTACACTAGTTTTGGACTTGTAACGGACTTATTATTGTAAGCCTAGCACCAGACCCTAACAGGCAATCAAACACCTTCTGGGTTAAAAAGAACTAACCTCTTCAGCTGTTTCGTTCAGATGTCTTGTCAGCATCATCAATGGTCAGGTCTGTATCATCCACTGTCAGAGCATCATACACTGTCTCCGTCGCCAGCAGGCTGACGGCTTCCTTCGTCAAGCCAACAACACCCAGCCCAGAGGTACTCGGCACATCATCCATATATATAGCTGGTACGGACCAAGTAGCAGGTTCATCTGAGGTCTCAGTATCTGAAGCTATGCGAGAGACATTAACACTGATTTGTGTCAAAACCACAAACAAATCTACTCACATTTTGAGCACAAAACTTTGTGGATTGCCATATCCTCCAACATCATCAATTCTGAGCAATAAATACACTTAATTCTGGTGGCTGGTGTGTATGCCTGCAGCAACGAAGCATGTTACAACAGCTTAGATTCTGTTGACATCACACTTTACCTCATGATCAGATAGCCTCCTGCAGTTGTCAAAAGTGATTTCCTCCATGGGCCTAATGTACAGCTTGCCTTTTCGCCCAATTGCCTCCTTCAACCGACTCACAGAAAATACAGGTCGAAAAGGTAGCCCTTTGCGAGGATGCAGGCTCTCGTCATCAATTGCGAGTGGAATGAGGACGCTATGTCCTGGTCCAGTCGCCTTACATACTTCATAGGGAATATTCCTTAGTGGTGGAAAAAGACACACCACAACAAAGTGGAACTCCTGGGAGGAGACCTCGATACCCAGAGCCAGCTTGTCTTCACCACAAAACCACTTGGAGCCCAGACCTAGCTTACAGAGGGAGTCTAGGACTCCTTTTGTTGGAACGGTGGCAGTCAGTGGAGACTGTAGGCAGACCGGGATGAACTTCCATTTCTGTATCTTGCGTTTTTTCGATGGACGTCATACATTAGCTGGTCGTGATGGCCCAGCACGGGAATGACACGGAAATGCCTCGGCCAGCTCACCAGCGAATCCCCCCTATCGCCCTTCCCTGCTGACTCGTGCCTTCTTAATATACCGACGTGCTCGGTTGATAGCTAGTTGCAATGACAACTCCACCTCTCCGGGAGTCACACTCAAAGTCCAAATCCGACTCCATTCAATCCAAATATGTGAAGAGATGAGTTTATTTCTGTCAATGCAGGAGGATATGGGGGATATCACGCTCTCTCTCCCGCCTGTACCGTCGATCACTCTCTGGGCGACACACGTGCTCGTAGCCACAAATGTGCATGCTCAAATGGTGGGTTGCGGTACGTACTGCCCCTTGCCTGGGCAATTGCCATGGCAAATAACACTTTGCCGAGGCAAGAGCACTTTTGCCGCGGCAAAGGCCGGCAAAGACAAGAATACTGACACGATTGAACATGGCCCAGCTAGTTATTCTTGCCACGGCAAATGTCCCGGATTTTTCGCCCCAGGTTTTGCCTGGGCAATTGCTGCGGCAAAACAGAAATGCCTTGGCAAAATCGACTTTTGAAATACTGATACGAATACCCCCCCATAGGCATGCAACTTCAGTAAGCACTGTTGCAGGATTTCATTATAAATCAAAAGCAGTACACATTGCTTTCAAACTCGCTCTTGTTAGTGCTTACATTCCACCGCATATTACAACATACAGCCCTCGACCTAATCTAGATATAGTTGCTACGAAAAGCACACCTTTGGAGGGTTCAGCAGGTATATTGCCAGAATGCACTGCACGCATGTGGTCTTTTAAATTAAACGGGACGTTTTATGGCATCAGAGCTAACTTGTGCACTGTATTTAAAAATTAAGGCTGCTACTTTTTCTAGTACTGATGGGTTTACATGACAATGCTTACTCTTTAGCAGTGTGTGTGCAAAACCTCAGCATTTTTCAAGGCATGTATGTTAACTTCACCAATAGAAACAGCCTCTGTGAATGTCATTGCATGTTTCATGCTGGTGAGCTGTTCTGCCTGAGATTGACAATATATTGACCCTTGGTGCGCATGCAGTCTTGCAGTCTTTGTCTTGGTAGGAATCCTACGATTTTTGACGGTTTGACTGTAAGCAAGACGGTCAGGCTAGACGCTGTCCATAACTGAACATGCCCTTACAAGAGCATAAAAGAGCGAGTCTAGGCTTTGCGAGCAAGCAGTGGCTTTTAGAGCTCAAGTAACCAACAGGAACGGACCTCTCGCAGACCTACGGCCTGTGCTGCATATACTCACTAAAACCCACTACTTTTCATGGACGAATGCAAGCAGTGTATAGACCAAAGTTAAGCCCAAAGTTGCCAGTTCCATCGGCTGCAGGCAGTTTCTAGACACGCAGCTCCTCTTAGCGATGGCTTACCATGTCACGGGAGGCAACTAAACTCTCAGAAGACCCCAACACCAGAGCTACCAGCAAAGATCTACTGTGGCGAGAATGCTTGCAGCTGCTTTTTGGGGGACTGAACGTGGCTCTCTGCACGGTGGACGACTCCCGAGCAACACAAGCAGGTTGCATTTTCTCACTCATGTCATGAAGCATAGCAGTGTCTCAGTTAGTCTTGTCATGATTTATTTCACAGAGAGTGTTAGAATAGCCTATCGTCAATGAATCTCAATACACCAACTGACACAACACATATACACACTCTAGTATATAGTCTCTCAGAATGTTCTAGAATGTTCTGTCCCACGTGGTCGGTCAAAGGTCAATGTTCTCTAATTGCCCGTGTACTACATCCCCCCCCCCCGTGTGCTAGCGAATGAAAGTAGCCAAACGGTCTGAAGTGAACTCGACGGCGAGAACGAGTGGTCCTCGTAGGCGGTGGTAAAGTGGGTGGTGGTGATGCTGGAGAGGTGGAGGGTCTAGGTGAAGATACAGAAGGAGGAGGGGTTGTCTCTTCTGATGCTGCGTCCAAATGTGCCACTTTGAGACGATCAACTGACCCTGTGTCCTGCCGTCCGTTGAGATCAAGCTGAAAGTACTTGTGTTCTCGAGACAGTACACGGTAAGGACCATCATATGGCGGCTGAAGGGGCTTGCGGACTGAATCTTTTCTAACAAATACGTGTGTGCACGAGGACAGCTCATTATCAGTGTGGACCTTGCGACGAACAGGGGTAGCACGGAACTGGAGCATGGCATTCTTGAGACGCCCAAACAGAGATGCGGGGTCGTCAACTGGAGGGGACTGTTGGAAAAATTCCCAATGCAAACAGAGAGTAGAACCGTAAACCAACTCTGCAACACTGCATTGTAGATCATGCTTGAGAGCCATGCGAATACTGAGCAGCGTCATGGGGAGGTCCACTGACACAACACTGTATCCGCACTGTAATAATTATATAGTCTCTCACAATGTTCTGTCCCACGTGGTCGGTCAAGGGCCAATTATCCCACGTTGTCGGTCAAAGGTCAATGTTTCTCTATGCCCATGTACTACAAGCCAGTACTGAGCGGTTTTTATTGTTGTTCACTATTTTGTTCATTTGTGTTTGTCAGGCAAACTAAAAAATTACACATGCCCACACCGGTGTTTAATCTTTTGTATGCGGACTTCATGTTTAAGGCTAAACACTGATTTAGGGAATTAGACTGGGTAGCATTGCATGCCCAACCAATATATAAGTCAGCCCTAGTCTTGTTTCTAGACCACACCCACAAGGATCTGGTCGCTTTGGAGTGATTTGTTAGGCTAACGTTAAGTGGACAGAGAAATATTTGAAGAGAAATTTTGAAGCAATTGCCAATAAACTTTGTTGCATAAATTATGCATGAGGCAAAAACCCCGGGGTGTTTGCTCTCCAAACACAGCGGAGGTGACTTTCCTTGAAGGAGGAGTTATGTAGTTTGCGTCTTTCATTGTTTGGGTGCTTGTTATGAGACTGCAAGAAACTTTTCCTTAAGCGCATTGGGAAACCTAGTTTCTCGTCAGCCGGAAACTGTCTGTACAACTGTCCGTGTTGTTTTTCTTACTTTCTGAACTATGATCCCCCTTTTGTACCTGTATGTGCAGAGCTTGATTTTAGCGTAGTGTGTAAAGCTTACAGAGCCTGTAATGAGTGTTTATTCGTGGGGTGTACGTTCATCCTTTTTCTCTCCTCGCTCTATTTTGTACAGATTATTTTGTCTAAGTAAGGTAGTAATTAGTATATTATAGGGATGGGCATGTATAGGGCTATGATAGGCAGTTTTCCTCTTCCTCTTCTTCCTCTTCTTTTTCCTCCTCTTCTTTCTCTTCTTTCTCTTCTTCCTCTTCTCTCTCTTCTCTCTTTCTCTTCGATCTCTCTTTTTCCTCTTCTTCTTCTTCCTCCTTCAGATTAGACACATAACTTTTAAAAAATAGATATAATATTATTTTGCATGAATCTAGATACCCATCACAGGATGTGCAACGTCATACTTATTCAATGTTGTTTACTGTAAAGAAAAACACCAAAGAGCCCCAGGAAATACATTATAAAGGCGCTTATGTGTCAGTGTAATTCACAAATGTTAAGAGCTATGTGAACAAAACTTTGTATACATAATATTCAATCACCAACATCAAAATCACAGCAATACCTGTTTGTAACAACAACAAGGAGCCTTAGATACTTTTCTTTTCTCCATTCCTCAAACTTGGTAACAGGTAACAGTAGCACACATGGAGATAAATATTGGTACACATGCATATTACGTACAACAAAAAGCCTCAGGCACTTTTCTCTAATATTACTTCTTCACTCCTCAAACTAGCATGCATGGAGATGTTACCTTTTGTCGATGATGGCCAGATATTGTTGAAAAAACAAATGGCCTCAGAACCTTTCTTTAAAATTATTCTTCACTCCTCAAACTTGTTAACTGACATATCCATGGAGACGAATCTTGTTACACTTATGTATTACGTCATTTCCATGGCGATCAATGTTTGTAAAGAACAACAGGTCCTTTTACTGTTATTAAATATTTGTAGGGGGCCCCCGTTTGCAAAGATATATGTGGTAGTATATTAGAAAAAGGAGTGGAGACAAGTATATTAAAAAGAGGCATATAGGGATTGAAAGGGAGACAAGATAGGGATGGGATACATGAAGCATGGTTAAGGAACATACGTATTTGATGATGCTGACACCCATCACCCCATCACACAAAATTGTTGCCTATGTAAGTATTAGCCATTTGGAAGCTTGTACCAACACCAACAATAGAGAATTGACTGGCACACCTGGCAACAATATAGGGATTGTGTGATGGGGTCACGGGTGTCAGCATGCTCAAATCTGTTTGTTAACCATGCCTTATGTATCCGATCCCTATCTTGTCTCCCTTTCCTTTGTTTTATACCCTATATGCCTCTTTTTTAATTTCACAGCCATTTTTATTTATTTGTATTCCTTACTTTATCAGAGATTTCTATCTCTTACAGATCTCCGGAACGGTTGTAGACAAAAGTGGTAGAACACTCTCCGGTCAAACAACTGAAGCGTTTGCAATTAGTGTATCGCATGCAAAACCCATGTGGTATGTGTAACTGTCATGTGTGTGCAATCTTAGTTTAAGTGTCGTGTTTGTGTATGCGAATTTGATATTATTGCAGTATTGGATTAAACTGTGCTCTTGGGGCAATGGAAATGAGACCTTACATTGAAACAATTGGTAGGGTGTCCAATGCATATGTTATATGCTACCCAAATGCTGGTACGTTACCCAGAAGATGTTGTTTAATGACTTGTCGTTTGTTGTGTTTTTCATTACAGGCCTGCCTAATGCTCTCGGGGGCTATGATGAAACCCCCGAACTTATGGCTTCACATCTAAAAGTATGCATTCCAGTACAACCTTCTAGTCAATCCATAACCAATGACTCCCAACGTGTTTGTTATGTAGTATATGTACTTCACTAAAACACAAGAGCACCATTAACACTTCCAAACACGGAACTTTTTTTATTCTAGAGGCCAGATCTCCGCAGAATGTTGCTTCCCAGTTCGGGGCTGCTAAGCTTCTAACTCCTAATTGGGCGTTGCATTCCAAAAAAATTTTTGCTACCAATTACAACAATCGACATATTGTTGCGCGTATGTCTATAATTTAGTCACAGCTTGATGTGTGGGTGTATTTCGAAAGCAGAGCGAAGAGACGACTACATAAACGTCTAGCAGCAATTACAACTTCAACGCGCATGTGCAACAGGTGGGGCCTTTGCGAGGCAATCTTCTCTCGTGCAGCTACATCTTATGTCTGCGTTGTACAAGGGTACAAGGTATACTACCATTCGAGGTTTGCCCTGCACAAAGCTAGGGTGGCGCTTCAACAGAGGCAGGGCTATTTCCTACGCTGGCGTGTCCGCGAAGCTGCGCAAACAGCGTGAAAAGCCAAGCTGCGATCCTAGTGCTGCTGCGGGGCTACTGTGAAACTTTGAGAAGTGCATAACAGCCCTTTTTATATGGCTTAACTACATTCTTGGTCTGTGCAGTACCATCCTTGGTTCGTCGGCGTATCCTAGGATTTCTGTGCAAAGCTAGGATCCGAGCTTTGCGCAACGCAATCCTAGGATTGTCCAAATCCGAACTTTGCACCTAACATATATGTTGGGGACCAATTAAAAACCCGGCCGGTTTTAAAGCCGTCCGACGGCTATAAAAGGGGCCGGACCGCTTTAAAACGGGCCAGACGGCTTTAATTCCGGCCCGATTGTTTGCAAGCCGCCCCGCCGGTAAGCCAGACCGTTTTTAAGCAGATGCTCAGGATGACCATGTCGTTCATTACCGCGCAACGGCTGTTCCTCCAGCCAATGGCCGTGCATGCGCAGTGTCCTACCGTGCCTGAAGCTGTTGTTCCAGCCAGCGGCCTTGCGAGTGCTGTCGTCTACTGCCCCCAGCGGCGGCAGAGAAAACGAGGACGGGCATGGCCACCCTGGGCGAGACGAGTGTCATAGTTCGTGGCCGACTGCTGAGGTAGATCGCAAAATCAGGGCTGGACAGTAGCGACTGGTAGATAGGCTGACGGCCTTCAATCGAGCTGGGCGGTTTTAAAGCCGTCTGGACGGCTTCTAAACTGGTCTGGACGGCTTTAAAACCGGCTGGCCCGTTTTAAAACCATCTGGACGGCTTTAAAATGGGCTTCTGGTTTTTAATCGGTCCCCATCATATATATGTATGCTGATGATGGCAGCACTGTTGCCCATTCCACAAACTCTAAATAGACAAAATGAAACTCAAATTTCGCCTGCCCCAAATGACTCTCATTTGTTTGTCTAAAATGCTTTTAGGCTCATTACATAAAGTACAGTTCCGTTTTTCTACTTGTTTTTGAACTTTGGATCTCGAGTCTTATTCAGAAGAAGACAACATCATAGCTTCATACACTTGTAATTGTAGGTGCAGTTATATGGGAGCAGAAACTCAACATTATGCACATTTAGTGCAAGGGGTATTATAGAAACTTCATGCTCTTGTATATAAGTCAACGACCATTTGGTTTTGCCCTTACCTTTGTGTATATTTGTGGATTAGGTTTTAGGAGAAGCACCAAGTGGTCTCGGTTTTGATTGATTTTCTGAAAGTACAGTTGGGTTAAAGCTGCTGAATGCTGTAATTAAGTCAACAACATAATTAATTATTGCAGTTGGGTATGGCCTTCGCACTTTATTCTCGTCTGTATTAGGGTGACCAGATCCACTTGGTTTGGTGAATGAATCATCAGCCTCAGACAAGTATCCACCGGGAGTGTATTTCTAACCTTTTCTACAACGTTCAAAAACTGGTTGTAACATACTGAACTCAAACCTAGTTCAGACTAGTTTGAATGTTGATCTTGATGTAGAAGGACCTCTCTCTTCAGGTTCCAATTGCTTTTGTTGACTATTTTTCATTTTGAGGAAGGGCGCCTCTCTCTTTTGTAGCCGCATGCTCGTCTTTGTGCTGCATGCCCTGCCTGGTCTTGAGCAGAGCGTCGTGTTTCCCACTCAGACCTCGCCTTTTTAAGAAAGACCCTGCTTCCTGTGGGCTCTTAGTATTACTGTGGTAGCTTCAATTACTGAATGGCAGTGCAATCTCGCTTATTGTGATAATAGAGCTTTGCTCTGCTCTGTTTGGGGCATCTCGGCATCAATGACTGTTCTTAGCCAAAATGCAGCTATACAACAACTGCTAGCAGCAAGATCCTCCTAGAATTTTAACACTCATAATGGTTTATGTGTGTGCAGCACACACAGTGCCCACAGTGCCGGTCAGTAACAAAAAAATACAGTTGAACTGATGACTTCCTCCTGTAAGCTGACTACACAGCCTAGATCTGAAGAAGCTGAGCAAAGTAAATATACGGCTTGTTGTTTACTAGGTTTTGTTGAACATACTTATTCATACCTTTACTGTCACTTTTTGCTGAAGTGCTACCTCACCTTCACTGCTTTCATACACAGATGTGTGACATTGCTCTATGATAGAGACACATACTATCATGCAATGCATGCACATTATCTTACTCTGTCGTAACTGCATGTGAAGTAACAAATCGTCCTCAAAAATGTCAGACTTAATAACAGTCTCGTTGCCGTTGATTCTCTCACCAAGACCTAGATCAATCACGCTTCTTTTGACATTCTAGAATGAGTAAACCAAGGAAGGAGCACGGGAGAAGTGTCATGTTAGAGTCCAGAGTGTTAGTTACGAACTCAAACTCACGCATGTTCATAGTCAATGGGTGTTGCAGCACTCCTGTTACGTAGCTACCAACCAGCATGCTTGTGGACGAACTGCCACAGCGGGAAGCTTATAGCTATGGGAAGGAGTCCAAAAGTGCACAAGTCTTAGTGACAAGCACTGAGCGAGGTGAGAAGTACCCAGCTCTGCAGGATGAAGATGGGATCTTTGTCAACTCCAGAGAGGTTGGGCCAGCAGGGGTATCTGCCACGGAATATGAATATGGGCTTTTTAGTTACGTACCACATGGAGGAAGAGGAGGAGACAATGAGGCTCTAGTGGGCCAGTTAAGATTATGATGAAGAAGAAAAGAAGCCCCACACGGTAGCCTTGGAGGAATAGACGCAAGTATTTTTGCCTTTCTGTGCAATCTGGTAGCGTGGTAGCGGCCCCTGACAACAGATTTTCAGTAGGCAGCATTACCATAGCTGTATGTAGTGCTGTGAGATGTTGCTAAACACCATCTGTGGACCCTTCAATGAAGAGAAGCCCTTAGCTTTTATGATTTGTTACCCCTGAACTTTCAACATTGTTGAATTTTTACACTGACGGCGAGCTCTTCCTGCAGTTTGCAAGTCATAGCACATTTGTTACTGGAATAGAATCTGCTGGAGATGAAAAAGAGATCCTTCTACAAGACAGCTGTTAGTGCTCTGCGTACACGACTAGACCTCGGTGGGTGTGTGCTATAGCGGTACAAGTTAGCTAATCGTTTTAACAAGAAAACTCAACGCCATCGACGATTTT
Source organism: Geodia barretti (assembly GCA_030341885.1). NCBI lineage: Eukaryota > Metazoa > Porifera > Demospongiae > Tetractinellida > Geodiidae > Geodia > Geodia barretti. Next base: position 11,944 of record CASHTH010003532.1, read on the forward strand.
GCGCTGCAATGCGTGTGGCAGTACTGAGCATCTTGCCCTACCCCCTGAGAAAAGGAGAAAGTGATGTCGGCTCTGATCTATACAGACTATTCCACCATACTTTTGTGTATTACAGTCCAGTACAATATTAACCTGCATGCACAGCACGAGAGTTATGGTACTTGGCGTATGTGTGTGTTAGTAACATTTCACTTCTCGAGTTATTGTTTGTAACAAACTCACCTACTCTGTGGCAGGTGAATGTAAAATTAAACCGCTTTGTTGAAAAAACCATATCAGTTTTAGTTTTTTGCTGTGATGTGAAAAATGAGCGATACCAAGACCTTGGGCATCAGTTCAAATAAGAAATTACTGTGATCGACAGTTATGGCCTTATGTGCAAGTAATACTGGAAAACTTAATACTGGCCCACCTCAACAAGAGGTTGTGTCCGTTCAGTATACCATAAGCTACTTATGGATCAGGTGTTGCCCTATTTACTGATTCAGCTAGCATGCTTTGGAGGAAGAAACTGGCTCAGTGTGCTACTATACTGCTGGCATTGTCTGGCCCACTTTTTTCCTTCTGCACTTGCCTGTAGTATTACTTGTCAATGTTCCTGCTATTACTGTATGCTAATTACATGCTCGTCCATATTGCACTGATGGTTTACACTTTCGTATGTTCTGTAGTCGTTTGCAGCTGATGGTCTTGTAAATATTATTGGAGGATGTTGTGGCAGTACACCTCAACACACAAGGTATTAAGGTAGACTACCTTACTTTTACAAATAGGGGTTGTGTAAGGAAATAAAAAGGACTAGACAGGGATCACGTTATGCAATAGTACATTGGATATTGGCTAAACACGTAACACTTACATTGGTTGCTTTTGTAAATTTTCCTCTTCATAAGCGCCCTGACTCAATTGCTATAATCACACCAGTGTAAAGCACACCCCTGATGTGGTCGTTCTGAGCATAGAGAGATATGTACTTTGGCGTAATTAATCCTGGCCCTAATTCTGGTGAGTTTATACTGCTCTTCACCTGGAATTGGGCGATGTTAGACAAAGAACTGCAGTTTTCTTGTAATCCTATGCATGGGGTTTTGATATGCCGAGTTTCAAGCTGCATCGTCTCATCTCCAGAGCCTGCTGGGCGCTCGCGGTCCAATCGCTACTCACGTGCGTTGAACATTGGACATTTCGGTTGCCCTCTCTGAGTGCCTCAAAATCTATACCAGACTGTAGCACAAGAATAGTGTTTTCCTCTGGTGCTCAGGGGCATCTACAGTGAGGTCTGTTTCTAAAACCTCTTGTACATCCTGCCTTTCTGCACTGACCTCTGGACGTCCTGTCGTATCTCCTGCTCTGCATATCAGTTGCAGAAGCCCTTTCTATGAAAGTTGTACACATGTCTTCCGCAGAGGATGCCGTTATCGACCCGGATGATGTACGAGACTGGCCCCAGACAATACCACTGGCCTTACCCAGTCGGTGACCCCCGGGCCCACACAGCCTTCAATTTCTCGGAGGCACTGCGTGTCTGTTCCGATGTTCCCTCTGTTTTTGCTGCTTGTCCTGCACTCTCTCTCCGACACTAGGTGATAAAAGGTCCAGGTGTGTGTGCAGTTCCTCCTTCATAAAGAGACTGCAGGGGGACACTTCTGTAGTCGAATGAGGAGTGGTGCGATAATGTAAGAGGAAAGTAGCCACTGCCTTGTCCGTACGTACTAATGCGTCAGCTGCTAGGACCATCGGCTTGTGTGGATCGTAGTAAGCAAAGACAGGGGCCTTGGTGAGGTATTTCTTGGAGGTCTGGAAGGCTGTCTCACACTCTCTAGACCAGCACAATGGCTAGTTTTCTCGCAGCAGGGCATGGAGTGGATGTAGAGTGGCTGAGAGGTTCGGTATGAATTTTCTATAATAGTTGATCGTACCCAGTGTTGAACAAAGATCATGAACATTCTTAGGTGTTGGGCCGTCTGCAACCGCCTGCACCTTCTTTCCCAACACCGTCTCCAAGTTCTGCAAGTGCTCCTCCTCGGAACGACCTGTTATCAGTAATCATTAAGATACAAATAACACTCGGGAATTGCAATATGAAGTCCATGTCTAGCTTAAAATAGCTCACTCCAAACGGCATTTTGTGTACTAGTAAAACACTTGTGCGTATTGATTGTCAGCAGACCGATTGATTATCTATAGGCATCTGTTGGTACGCAAAGCGCAAGTCAAGCTTCGTAAATTGCTTCCCGCCTGTCAGGCATGTCATGAGCTGGTCTGGGTAAGGGATACTGGTCCACTACCAAGTACAGGTTTATGGCCATCTTATAGTCTCTGCAGATCCGTATCCCGCCGTCTTTCTTGGGCATGGTGATTATCAGTGCTGACAAAGAGGCATAATCCATCTTCTGTAATATTCCCTCCTCCTCCAGCCTGTCTAGTAGGCATTGGCGAATTATGCTAGCATAATTTTGAGCATAATGACATCCGCGTAAAGAGGATAATGCTGGTATAATGACTCAAGTTCATGAACATATCATATACAATCAGTGACCTCTATTGTTATGCTGTAACTTCAATGAGAGTTCGATATAGTCCTCTAGAGCCCTACTCTCATTATTAGAGAAAGAGTTACTTAGAGTACTGAACACTCTTTCAATGGCTGTGGAAGATAGTTAACACAGAAGTATTTGTCTACATGCTGAAGCCCAGTGCGGAAGCTTTTCTTCAGATCGTACCCACCACTGTTGCACGATTTGCTCCTGACATTCCCATTTGCTCCACCTCCTTCTCTTTAGAGACAGCTCCTCACAGCAAGCGAAACAAAACAGTTTGCCCTACTTTAGAGTAGGTGGGGCTATTATAAGACAGCTGCTTTAATCCACAGCTTCGAAACTGCTTGATCTTTCTAGCTCTTTTTGCACACAGGTCCATTACTACTTTGTACGTACTTCTGGGCATATGATTAAATCTTCCATTGGATTAATGGTTATGGCTATACCACTGCAAAATTACACGTTACCAATTTCAACACATGGGACAGTGCATTAGTTATGAGGCACCAACATTATACATGTATAAAGGAACAGTTCTGCTAGTTTTTACGTGCATTTCATGCAATAGTGCTCATCAGGAACACTGTCTTTAGTCGGCAACTTGTGGCATGCAAAGCAATACACACTTGTCGCATCTATCACAACAAACCCAAAATCGGTCTTCTTCTTCACTGATTACCACTGCACAACTGGAACATTGTCCATTATCTTCAACATCTAATTTAACCAATAAAGTTTCCAATAAAGATTCCAGTCCAAGAGTGTCCGCTGGGCTTGGTGCACGTTTAGTAGCTCTTCTCTGCTTCTTAGCTTTCTTTGATTTTTCTTTTGTTTTCCTTTCTTTTTCTTTTTTCTCGTTCCAGCTTCTTTCTCTCCTTTTCTTCTTGCCTCTCTCTTGCCTTTCGTTCTCTTTCCATCTTTATTTCTTTCTTCATTTTCTTAGCATCAGCAGCAGTCTGTTCTTTCTCTTTCAATTCTTGCAGAACCGCGGCATCAGTGATTTCTTTAGCTTTGTCATTGATTGCTTTTTTTCTTCGACCTGTTGTAGCTGGCAGATGTTGAGGTAGTACCAGCAAATCATTAAGAACCTCTTCTGAACTCGGTAGCGATTTGGGAGATGGAGTAGTTATCGCACTAGCAGACACTGAAACCGAAGAAGTGATGCTAGGGGATATTGAATTTGCTGACTTGATACACTTTCGGGACTAGGGTGGTATGTACTTCTCCACGCGAGGTAGGTAGTGTCCTGCACATCGTAACCCTCTGCATACCGTACCTCAAATTGTGCGATATGTTCTGGAGAGAATGTCGGAAGAACTTGAGGGATTGGTTTTGTAAGTGCCTTCAAAGGATCAATTTGTCAATTGCTCACCTCCCCTGGTTTAAAAGGGTCCAGCTTTTTTGAAGCCACCAAGACTATATAGTGGTGTGTGCGACTGTGCGAATGCGTCACTAACTAAAGCGGCCAAAATATCTTCAGTTACGAATCGTCCTGTGTTTTTGGCCACATACGGACAACATACCTTGATTTGAAAGATTTAAACACACCCACATCTAAAGGCTGTAAATTGTGCGACGTATGTGATGGCAGACATAGTAGATGTATTTCATTCGATCTTGCATATTCGATCACATCGATAGTAATATGTGAGCCATGTCCGTCCAATACTGGCAGCACGGGTCTTAGATGGGGAATCATCTGAACAAATAGCTTGAACCACTCAAAGAATAATTCTTTCGTAATCCAACCATTGTTGCTTACTTTATTAGGATAGGCCCCCTCTTTCATTTTTTCTGGGACAGCCGCTTTCTTGGATTAACCATAAATGGAGGGAGTACTTTACCACTAGCAGAAACACAAGCAAGAACGGTATGCGTTTTCCCTTTATCTGCCGAAGTTAAAGATGGAACATTATGTCGACTAACATGAGCAACGACCTTGGATGGCTTAGTAACCCCCGTTTGAAGATTTGACTTGGCTTAGCAATTAGGTTCAGCCGCCCTAAAATTGCTCCAACCTTGGCAAAGAAATCATCGATTGCACAAACTGCACGGGCGTATGACAAAGACTGGGTTGTGCGAAGAGTAAGTATAGCTTGGCGAGCCATAAAACTTTCATACCAGCCTCTTCCAGCATGACAACTCTTAAAGGGGTGGCTTCGTCCAGTTTTCGCAAATGCCATGGCCATTACCCCTTCTCGTGTCAAGCCAAAGCCCATGTCAGCCATAGCAACACAGTGTACAGCCAAACGAACTTCCTCTTCACTCGTTAGAACTGTTGGAGGACCAGGTCTACAACCAAAGCTCACAATGCTGGCAACACGTCTTCTCAAAGTCTCAACAGGGGCGTTGTATGCTCTCGCAGCTTCGCGCAGGGTCATACTCTCACTCTTGACTGACTTGCAAGCTTCTTCCATGCTCTTTGGAAGACATTGCTTTTTTTTTACTTCCAGTGATGCTGTCATGGCCTACACGTAAATGAAACCTCTTTTGAGTGTTTTGCTGCACAAGAGTTAGTTTATATTCCATGCTATCCGAGGTAAAGCATGCTAGAAACATTAGCAAACGTACCTTTCAGACAGAGCCTGCACTGACTTGACTCAAAAGTCCATGTGGTGCACTGTGATGAGCTCAAATTAGATCGACCTTTCAGTGGCGGATCTAGGCTTGTTCGTTGGGTTCGAACGAACCACCCTTTTTGCCGGGCCGGGCGCACACACCCCCTCCTCTACCCACACATGTATAAAATATACGCATCCGCCGCGCAAGCAGCGGCGGCGCCTTTGTGCACGCGAGCCACAGCGACGCTATACACACACACCCCCAAAAGGACGTACTACGCGCAATGCGCACGCGCAAACAGGAACTTGTTAATGCTATTAAAAGTAGGCATTAATTTGGTAATATGCCCGTGCCCACACTGGATGGATTATGGCAACTGCAAGAATGCACCAAAAAATGCAAGATACACGTCTAAACATATCCAAAATGAGCTAATATCTGTTTTATGGGATTGTGTCCGTATTGAATGATATCAAGGAAGCTAAATTCTTTTCAATTTTCAATTTTGGCGGACGAGGTAACTGATTGCAGCAACCTGGAGCAGCTCTCCCTAGCCATACGATTTGTAGACAAGCAATGCCAAATCAGGGAAGAATTTCTAGACTTCATTGCTGTGATTTACAGGTTAATATAACTGATATTGGTGCCTCGGATCATTTTCTAGTGTGGCTGGAGTTGGGCCGGGTTACGAAGTGTTGTAAAAGGCAGAAGCGGACAATAAGGAAGTGGCGTGTAGACAGATTTTTGGATGAGGGGGTTAGAGCGAAGTATAGGGAGGCCTTGAAAGTGAAGGTTTAATCTTTTTCAGAGAGCATCAGGGAGAAAGCGAGTGAGGGTATTAGTGGAAGTGAGTTAGTCAGTGCAGTTGTAGAGGAGTGGGAGCAAGTTGTAAAGAAAGTGGCAAATGCTGAGGTAGGAGAGAAGGTAGTAGTGTGTGGCAGGGCAGTCAGGTGGTGGGATGACGAGATTAAGCAGAAGATAGAGCAGAGAAGGGAGGCTTACAAGAAAATTCTTGAGGGTCAGGATTATCTATGGGAGGAATAATATAGTAAACTGCGTAGGGAGGTGAAGAATTTAGTTGTTCAGAAGAAGCTTGAGGTTTGGAATGAGGTAGTGGAAAGAGCAAATTCAGATTTTGAAGGTAATAGGAAAGAATTTTGGGCATTTGTTGGTAGAAGGGAAAATGGTAAGAGGAGGGGGATTACAGCTTTGAGGAATAGTGCTGGGGTGTCAGTGACTAGTACAAAGGGCAAGCTAGAGGTGTTAAAGAGGTATTATCAGCAGTTGGGCACTTGTAGTATTGGTTTAAGTTGTGGGAATTTGGGGTAAGAGGGAAGATGTGGAGGGTCATAAAGAATATGTACGAGTATTCAATGAGTGCTGTATTGTTGGATGGGGAACGGTCAGAGGCATTTGATGTGGAACAGGGGGTAGCTCAGGGATGTAGCTTATCTCCAATTTTGTTTTCCGTATTTATCAATGGGTTGTTGAGGGAGGTAGAGAAGCTGCGATGGGATTGATTTAAGTAGTGGTGGGAAATTTGGAGGCCTTTTGTTTGCAGACGACTTCGTTGGTGTTAGTGAGTCTAAGGATCAGTTACAGACGCTTATAGATGTGGTGCATGCCTACTGTCGAAAATGGAGGCTAAAGGCTAATGTGAGTAAGAGTGCAGTGATGGTGTACGCTAGGGAGTCAGTGGATGGTGCTTGGAAATGGGAGGGGGAGTATGTTTTGCGTAAAGTATCTAAATACACATACTTGGGTGTTGATTTTACTATAGTGGTGCATGGGATGTGCATATCAAGAATGTGTTAGACAATGGTAGAAGGAAGGTTAATCAATTGCATAGTGTAATTAGTAATAGGGATATTAATTTTGAGTGCTCGCAGGTTGTTGCTGGCGGTGGTTAGGCCAACTTTAGAGTATGGGGGTGAGGTGTGGGAAGCCAATAAGACTCAGGCAGCTGCGTTGGAGTCCGTTATGCTGGGAGGAGCTAAGCGCATTCTTGGGTGTTCGTCTAAGACATGTAATGAAGCCGTTAGGGGGGATATGGGGCTTGATACATTACAAGGACGTAGGGATAAGAACAAGTTGAAGTGGTGGTATAAGTTAGCGGCATTGCCAGGCAATAGGTATCCGAAGAAGCTTTTTAATCAGGAATGGAATTTTAAGCCACGGAGAGGCAGGCAGAGGAAGGGTTGGAGTAAGGTCATTGATGATCTCTTTTCGTCATTAGGTCTTGACAAAGCAGAGTGGTTGCATGATATTCAAAATGGGGATTGCTCCTTGAAGGGCTTTTTGTCTATAATAGGGGACAGTATTAATGAGAGGGAGATTAGAAAGTTTGAAGAGGGGCTAAATAGCAAAGTAAAGCTGTTATTGAAGACATTTAACGAGGTGGTAGAGTTGAAGTAGGAAAGTGATGCTGGGTCTAGATTAATGTTTAAGTTCAGGTCAGGCACGCATGGGCTAAATGAGGAACTGGATAGGCATAGGGGGAGGGAGGGGATGAAGGAGTGCCTGTTGTGTGATGATGAGTGTGAAAGTGTGAGTCATGTGTTGTGGGAGTGTCCAGCATATAGTAGTCTTAGGAGCAATTTCTTAGTTGCCCTGCAGGGGAAGCTTGGGGATGATGAGTTTGAGCATTTCCAGTCGCTTGATAGTTTCAGGAAAGCATCCTTTATATTGGGTAGTGAACTGTGGGAGGATAAATTTGGTTCTTTGCTTGGCCTTGTTAAAGATTTTATTTTGGATGTTTGGGAGCTAAGAAAGGTTAGGTTATACGGCGATAGTCCCCGCGTACAACAAACCCAGTCTCAGATTGCGTCTGGGGAGCTGCAGGGTGTCGCTGGTGGAAGGGGTGAGTTGAGGTGTCTGGGAGGTGAGACAGACACCTCATGTTCATATGGTGTATGTTCGTTTGTTAACGGTTCCGCCCATTGCTCTGGGTGCGTGGTCTATGGCCCTAGTGCTATGGCAGCCACCTGAGTATTATATATATATACTGTCGAGAGAATTACAGGAAATGCCCTTGCTACAAATATTTTGGAGCATCTAAACATGTGGAATCTTGATATTGCAAACTGTAGGGGACAAGGTTATGATGGGGCATCTAATATGTCCTCTCTGTGCAAGTCTTTGTGTTGTCAAAGCATGTTCTGTTACACCAATAAAGAATGCCACCAATATAGCCATATTCTTTAGTTATTCCCCAAAAAGGCAGTGGTTTCTTGAAAGTTCATTCTCATCCACTGGCAGCATCAATAAATCGAAGCTAAAAGATGTTTGTAAAACAAGATGGATTGAGCGTGTAGATTCTTACTCAGTTTTCTTTGAATTGTATTCCTTTATCATTCAGGTGATGGAAGATATTTGTTGTAATGGCTCGAGAGAGTGGTCTTGGGATTTAGAAAGTATCACTAAGGCAAATGGTTTCCTACATAACATCACATCCTTTCAGTTTCTTGTAGCTGCATCTATTGCTATGAGGTTGCTTAGTTTCCTTCGTGGTGTAACAATCAAGGTGCAGAAACGTTCAATTGATATCTTGAGTTCTTATGAGCAAGTTCAAACTGTGCAAACCGAGTGGGAATCATTTAAAGAAAATTGTGATGAGGAATTTGAAGAAATCAGCAAATTGGCACAGAAGTTGGACATCTCCATTGCTGTTCCTCGCACAGTAGGGAGGCAAGTTTACCGAAATAATTCCCCAGCAGATAGTCCAGAAACGTATTATCGAAGAAACGTTTTGCTGCCTTTCTTGGATCATATGCTAACTCAGCTACAGGACCGGTTTGGAGGAGTTAGGCAACAGATTGTAAAACTCTTCAGCTTAGTACCCTCATTGTTCGTTAACACTGAACTTACCTCAGTGGAAGAAGTGCGCCAGTTGTACCTTGCTGACCTCCCTTCACCTCTGTTATTCACCACTGAGCCGATGATAGGCATGACTGCCTTCAACAAGCTCTATTGAAATGTGACATTGATATGTTTGCAAATATTAACTTACTCTTACAAATAGCTTGCACACTCCCAGTTACGGTTTGTGAGAATGTTCCAACAGCCAACTAAAACTCCTAAAAACTTACTTACGGTCAACAATGCCAGAGGAGAGAATGTCTGCATTAGTGCTTATGAAAATTCACCGGCAAAGGACAAAACATATTGATTTAGATTTGGTAGTCACTATGTTTGCTAACCGACACTCAAGACGAATGCTGTTACCTTTCATGTTCACTGACTTCTGAGATTTATACTTTTTTGTCCAACATGCTCCATTTGCTGCACGAGCGCGCAGTTTATGTATCGTGTTCCCTTACTATGCATGGATGCGTCAATGCTTAATGGTATATGCCTCCATGGTGATGGCAAAAGACGCTGGACTTCGTGACTGCGAGCGCGTGTGCGCGCGCTGAGGTAGGGGCGTGACTTACAAGCGCGCCGACTCGAACTACCCTTTGCTATTTTCTGCATCCGCCCCTGACCTTTGAACCGGTATTGCAGAGCGCTAGCTGGGGTGTGGCTCTGGTTTTAAGTGAGCCTTGGTTATACTTTCTGCAGCATAAGTATTAGGAGGAAATTCACTAGTGTCTCATAATACCAACCTTCCTATATTACTAGCATTTACTCTACTTGTAGGTATTCATTAGGAAACCCCTTTACACCATCTCTTGGGGTAACGTTCCTGGGGTCTGTCGGGTTAGAAACAGCGCTCTTTCTCTTTCTCTCACCGGAGCCTCAAGGCTTCTCATTCTTCCTCTTTGTCGATAAATCAGCCTTTTCAGCTGGTTTAAGAACATCCAGCAATGATTTGCTGGACTCAGAAATCGAGGAGAGCAGGCTCGGTCTCATCGCCTTCTCCGGAATTTTCTGCTGACTCAGCGGTGACAATTTTTCTTGTGACTTGTGCTCATACTCAGATGTCACGTGTCCGTGAGCCAGTGCAAGCATAGTACAGCACTTCCTACCAGCACAAATAAGCATAGCATAATAACAAGCATAATTCGCCAATGCCTACTGTCTAGCCCCTCCCTAATCTGCCTCTTGATAGCGAAGGGAATGCAGTGCGGACGTCGGAAAATAGGTGTTGTTTGCTGTTGGAGAGTCTGTAGCGTGCCAGACGGCCGAGCACATGCAGTGTATCTAGAAAGTAATGCAGTGTACCGTGGGCACACCAAGGTAGTTACTGAGTCACTCTGGCACAATAATGTGTATGAGCCATTTTGGCACGCTCAAGCCATTGTGGTACGCTAATAATATTATATTTTAGTCTACAGAGCCATTCTGGCATGCTAATGTTGAAGTATGAGCCATTTTGGCATGATAATGTCTACGGAGCCATTCTGGCATACTAATGTACTTCAATCTAGGAGCCATTTTGGCATGCTAGTAATGGACTGCAATCTACGGAGCCATTCTGGCACGCTAGTCTACGGAGCCATTCTGGCACGCTAATGTACCGTAGTCTACGGAGCCATTCTGGCACGCTAATGAACTTCAATCTACGGTGCCATTCTGGCACGCTAATGAACTGCAATCTACGGAGCCATTCTAGCACTCTTGTGTACTGTAATCTATGGAGCCATTCTGGCACACTAGTGTACTGTAGTCTACGGAGCCTCTCTGGTACTCTAATGTACCGTAGTCTACGGAGCCATTCTGACACGCTAATGTACTGCAATCTACGGAGCCATTCTGGCACGCTAGTGTACTGTAGTTTACGGAGCCATTCTGGCTCGCTAATGTACAGTATTATATTGTGAGCCATTTTGGCACGCCAATCTATGGAGCCATTCAGGCACGCTAATGTACAGTAGTCTACGGAGCCATTTTGGCACGCTAATGTTATTAGATTAGAGTACATTAGCGTGCCAGTAGATTGCAGTACATTAGCCTACCAGAATGGCTCTGTAGACTACTGTGGATTAGCATGCGAGAATGGCTCATAGACTACAGTACATCAGTGTGCAATACTACTGTACATTAGCGTGCCAGAATGGCTCCGTAGATTGGAGTACATTAGCGTGCCAGAATGGCTTATAGATTACAGTATATTAGCGTGCCAGAATGGCTCAGTAGATTAGCGTTCCAGAATGGCTCAGTAGATTAGCGTTCCAGAATGGCTCCGTAGTTTTAGCGTGCCAGAATGGCTCTGTACACTAAGTGCGCCAAATTATTGCAGTAATAGGCGTGCCAGAGTTGCTTGATAGACGTGCTATTTCAGCAGCAATTGCTGATGCTAAATGGAGAGGTACTATTAACCTAGGATGGCTCGTGGAGTGTTCGCTCTCGCTCACCAAATATTCCCTGCATTCGCCATGCTCTTACAGTACATACCTACCAACCAACCATCCTTGATGATCAAGCAAAAATACTGCCTATCTCACAATTCATTCGCCAAATCCATCTTTTTTGTGCTAACCTGTGAGATGCATCGTGCCCATACATTGAATTGACACAGCATTTTTCAAGCTCCAAATCAAGCACATTTCTCTAGCAAAGCTTTATCTGCAGGTTGGTAGGTGTGCTCTTAGTCGAAAGTCAGCTTGGCCCGTCCCAAGACGCTGCGCGGCATCCAGACGATGACGTGCACTCGGTGGCACGCGCATTTGCCTGGCGGCGCGCTCTCAGGCCTAGTGGGTGGTCATGGTTCCGGAAGTGTCTTTGAATACCTCTGCATAATTCTGGAGAATCTCCCCTAGCTTGTGCACAGCCTTGATACTGGCCGAGTCCAGCTTGATTTGCTCCAGCCACTAATGCCCCAGAAGTGTGGCAGACTTGTCACTCACCACCTGCTGACCTTTGTAGTCCAAGTGTTCCACTGACACCAGTGTTTTCCCCATCACTGAGATGGGTTGGGCTGTGTAAGTGTGTAGTTTTATCTCTGGTTTTGACAGGACCACCTTGTTTTCGGTATCTTGCAGAGACACCACTGCCCCGGTGTCTACTTCCGTTGTCAGGGGGCGGCCATTCACCTGCAACGTGACCTTATGAATATGTGGGCGCTACGATATGACTCCGATTCTTCCTCTGACTGTTCCTTCCAGCAAACATAAGCAAGTAATGGTATGTTACGTGTATCACGCTGCTGTCGTCATCTCGGATTACGACATAGTCGCACATTGGTGGCCCACGTCGTCTTTGAATCGACAGTCTTCAGGCAAATGTCTGGCTGCCCCACATCGATTGGCCTAGGAATAAGTTTGTTCAGGTGGAAATGACAGGATAGCAGCCGGAGAGGCATGAGAAATAGGAGGGCAAAAGAAACTGTAGAAATTCCCTTGGGACTCCTACGTACCGACCTCAACTTCAACCTATGTAGTGTGATTGCTTGAGAAGAGTATATATCTGAGAACATTAATGACCACACCATTAACAATTGTACATTACAGGCACAGAAATGAAAATATTTCTTGCTGGCTGTTTCTGTAACCGGCTATAACCTAGATTTCTGATGTGCGCCAGTGACAGTATTAGCTAATGGCCTCAGTGTTCTGTGGCGCATGACAACTGTTCATGCCAGTAAGGGAACTCCTCTTGAGGGAGTGTACAGTTTTAGAGATACCGAGAAATCAATATAAATCAGTTTAGAAATCACTGGATATCATGTGGAAATCAGGAAATCTCTTGATTGAAGTCACGGAAATCTGACAATATTGGTTGAATTCGCCTTGAAATCTGTAAATCGGTAAGTAATCAAGAAATCAGTTAGAAATCACCGGCTTTTTAGAAATCTCGTATGTCATGACAGCCCATGTCGGACCCCTCGGCTTATCTGTTCCGCCCTCGTGCGGTACTAATAAACACCTCGGATATACTCCCCATACACATTCCAAACCCGTGGGTTAACCTATATCTCTGTCTTCTGATATTCATACCCTACTGTAGATGTAAATATCCCCAGAAAGTTGTAGGGTGTTGTCAGTGGTACATACTATCCCTGAGTACACAGCACTTTGATAAAAATTCCAATAACTCTAGCACTGAAATATTAGAATCTCTGGGTTCTGCTGGAGACGCTGCTAAAGTTTCCATGGGGTTATGTAATGTTTGGTGTCTGTATCAGCTTCAGTGTCGATGTGCAGCGAGAGTTACAGTGGTCTGTTACCACTTGTTCTGCCACTTTGCACAAGACTGCCAACAAGTTATGCCAGCAGGATCTAAGCTACATTGGCTTGATTTTATTTAATACGTCTCCGTGTACTGTGAGATGTGGAGAAAGCCAATGCGCATAACAACACACTGTTTGCTCCCTGTGAAGTCGCGCTCTGGTTTTCTCACTTATAGAGAATTCAGAAATATTTGGCGAGCTAAGCGAGCCCACCTAGTTGTTTCAGTGCGGGATATTTTCTGTATATATTATTTTTGTGTGACGGGCACTGCATGGGCACTGCACATACAATAATAGTTCAATGTTCTAAGTATGCGTAATATTGATCTGCTCGCACTAGCTTGCGAAAAAAAGCATTCGTGGCATTCGTTCTAGTGATATGCTAATAACTTTGTAAAACAAGGTTAGAAAAATCACAAGCATTTCGGGCATGCTATTGAAAACCTATCTGAAACATTGACCTCCACATAATTTTGTCAAATATTAATTGGTTGTCGTTTTTGTGTATTTTGTTCTAGCTCCGCCCAATTTTCTGTGTGTCGTCAATGGGACCTACTGTGGTATAATTATACATGGTGATCTTTTTAAGTCTTTACCGTAGCAGTGTTTTTGCAGAGCAATTGCAGATGCTGTCAGAGGTATTCAACCAAGGATATGCCGAACCTGTGTTAATCCAGATGCTCTCCTGCTCTCAGGTTCAACTATTGGTGCTTAGTTTTTAATCCACAACTTTGATTTCATGTCCTTTTAGGAATGGAACAGATGATCATTAACCAGCATACAAACTTTGTAAACATTGGTGAACGTTGCAATGTTGCTGGGTCAAGAACGTTCCTAAGGCTAATAAAATCCGGAAATTATGAGGTATATATGGTGTGTTTCTTTATGTGTTCTATGATATGTACGCAGTATTCTGATGAACATACGTTTGGTGGGCACTGTATTCTGTAGAACGGAACTTGTAATGTTTACATTTTGGTTGGATGTGTACAAAATGTTTTCAATGTAGGTGTTCACATTGACTAAAGTCCGTTCTCGTTCACCTTGCCGGTAGGGAATCAACCAATACTACCCGGAGTTTCAAGATCCAATGCGTTTCCGGGAGCGTGTAGGTTCTAATGATGCAGCCTACGTTAGCGACCGACGCACGCTTGCAAAGTTAGCTGTATGTCCACACGCCACGAAGTATGCAATTATCGGTATATACAGGCGCCCGAATATACGCCTACTAACTCTGACGGACGGCACGCGTCAAGCGGATACTACAACAGCTACTGAGCTACTACTTACTGGTATGTTTTACGAACCTATAGGCTTTGCTTTGACGAAGCCAACTCACGCTGATGCGCTCTGAAGGCTGTCCCTGCACCACTGTTGCTAGAACCTAAGCATGCTTTCATACACGACAAATATGCGGACTATTTTAAGTATGACATGCACTTGCATAAACAATTTTCACTGCTCACTTCGGGCGACAAGGTGAATGCGAACAAACTTTATTTTATGCCCTATTTGCTACTTTTTGTTGTGTTTGTTGTTTACATGTAAACAAAATTGTTTACAAACAAATTCAAATGCTTGTGCATGACCTGTCATGGGTTCCAATCTTTGTCTAGAGTTTTCTCTCCATATCTTACCCGGTTTTTGAGATGCGCTTGTTGAAACTGAATGACTACACCTTTAACATTGTGGGCGCCGCACACCACTTAAATGGCGCGGAATTACGTATTACGCGGATGGGCGTGGCAATATTCCGTGCATCCGTAATTCCGTGTATGCAGAGAAATTTCCGCAATACTGCACAGTGCACAAAGTGTTTTAACAACAACGACGACAGCAACATCCACAAGAATTTTGAAAACTGTCTTGTTTGATTACCCATTATTCGTTTTGAGCCATTTCTTATGTACATGCTCTTTTACCACACTGATCAGACTGATGTTTAGACGTTGGATCTGATTGAAACTGAAAGTGAAATGTCAAATGTATTGGCATAATGCTGGATAACCTGCGTCATCGTTATATACTAAGTACTACCATACGTACTGATACGTAGCTAGCTTGATAGCACCTGCTACCATACGCTTTATTTGGGCTTTGCCAACCACCGCGCGATTTCAAAGCATTATGTAACTGAGTGCCCCACCAACGAGAAAAATGTGTATACTGCAGAGTTACTGAGACGATTCTTCTTGCATGTCTCAACAACTTGGTAACGAGGTAGAAAGGCAAGGCAGGGCGAACAAGTCAAGAGGCTTGCAACTTTAACAGGGAGTGGATTTAGTGCCACTGAGCTTGCTGGGAAGCCTGTAATTGTTAGCAAGGAGACGGGAGGGAGCCTTTCTGCTTTTTAGTCACATTGGAATGTAGAGTGGCTTATGCACTGCCATGAGGGTTATACATTTTACGCAATCAACTAGCCTCGGACACTTTTGTTAAATAACTTCCTCACTTAAATTTTCTAACATTTGCAGTAAACATTTAATACTACAATGTGTTTCAGCTGGTTTTATAGCTTGAGAATACAGGTCACAACAATGCTTGTATGATACTTGCGTGGGTGGATCAAAGCTGGAATGCGTTCAATATTCTATTGAGGATAGAACATACAGGATGAACATACAGGATGAACATAGTCTGATAAGGGTGAAAGAGTTCACCATAGTCTATGGCAGATAGAACATTCACAGAGACTTGTCTTCATACTCCAACTCTTCCTTCTGTCTTTCAGTGTTTATAGAAGGTCCAACCAGATTCACATTAATAACACAGTGAGATGCAGTTCCAATCATGGTTGCTAATCTCGACGCCTGAAGTGCCTTCCACGGTTTCTTCACTTTCACAGAATAGAATCATGTTCCCGGGGCCTCTTCTGTAAGGGAAGCGAGAGTCTCCGCGACTTCCCTGTCATCGGATCTCGGATCTCGGATCTCGTCTTCAAACACGTCGCTCCCGACAAACTCATTCCCAGCTCTAAACGACGAAGTACGGGTCTTGTCACGTCAACGCTACTCAGCAACACTGGGTCAACAACTGGAGACGATTGATCCATCCACAACGAAGAGCCACCAGATGTCGCGCGTTCGCTAGCGCTTTCGGAGTGCAGGGCGGGGCCGTTCTTGCGCGCTTTCTCGCTTGGGTGTGCGTGGACTAGGACTTCATTGTAAAGCCGGTCGGGTTGCGAAATCCCCATATAAGGAAGCATCATACAAGCCATTTGTACGATGTCGTAACGTTCGTGGATTACGTGACGCACGAGTGGCTCGTGGCTCCGTTCAATAGAACACTAGGGCGTGCGCCCTCGTGTTCTATTTAACGGAGCCACGAGCCACTCCGTAATCCACGCGCTGACATCGTACAACTATAACTAACACCATGACGTCGGACCTATAATCTTTAAAATAGAGGTCACAAAAATATCATATACAACATAGAAAAGTGACATTTTGACCAAGTACCCATCACAAGGCACAATTGTGTGTTGTGGTCTGGATTCTGGGGTGTCAGTACGCTCACATCTGTTAGTAAACCATACTTGATGTATCCCATCACTACCTTGTCTTTCTTTTTATTTACTTGTATGTATTATGTACATAATTCTGAGTGAGTGTGCTCTGTCATAGCACAGTTTAAGATTTGCCCTTGTGTTGTGGTGAATATACCTCTACGTTCTTAGTATCTGTGGTAGCTGAGCTTGTGGCGCACTTTTGTAGAATGTAATTCCGTGGGATCTAATCCTACCTAAAGCAGCTCTTTTTTTTTCCTGAAAAGGGTTGTTCTTGGTATATGTACGTTGTTCTTTGCTGTTAAAAATCAAAAGAAACAAGTGGTTAAAAAGTCAAATGAGGATTATACAGATCGTATAGAAGGGAGGGAGACAAGATAGGGATAAGATATATTAAGCAGATTTACGAACACATTGTGAGTAAGCTTACACTCTCTGAACACATCATACAGTAAAATATGGGACATTCGGGATGAAGCTAGCCTCATTTTTAAGAGCATTTTTGTGACCTCCTTGTCTGAGTTTGTGTTTATTTGCATCTTGCCCTTCGTTTTACAACTGAAAGATGTGTTGTAGGTTCAAAAAAGTTCGTTGTTGTAGCTCATGTAATTTGTCTCAGGCAAGAGTGTTAATTGTCTTTTCTTCAAAGTTATTTAACTAACAAAATCCTACTCATTTGCTCAGGAGGCTTTGTCAGTGGCTAAAGAGCAAGTTGAAAATGGTGCACAGATTTTGGATATTAATATGGATGAGGGGATGCTAAATGGAAAATTAGCCATGACAACATTTGTTAACCTGATATCTTGTGAACCGGATGTTGCCAAGGTAAATGAGGAGTATTAAAGAACAACCCTACGTTTAGCTTCCACATTACTTTAAATTGGGAGAAGTCTCTGGGCCATGGGAGTATATGCAGGCGCCTGAAGTACCAGGGTAGCTCGCAAGCTTCACGATGTACGTGCACGCGGCGTTCGCTCACTAGGCCACCATAAAAAAAATATATTCATGAGTGCGTGTGCTATACCTTTATTTATTGTGACTTGGGTGGGCGGATCAAAGGTGCCGCACATACTTTTATTTCCAGTATTGTCGTACGTGTTCAGTATGGCCAATATTGAACGTTCAATGAAAAAGTTATTGAACTAGCATCAGCATCGTACACATAGTGAAGACAAAAACTGTGCTGTAGATGCTGTAGAGGCGAGGGATAGCTGAGGCGACCACACCCCTTCATTCAGCTATCTCTTCTACACTATTGCTCTCTGTGGCACGTGAGACCGCGGCCGCGGCACACCGACCGGTCAAACGGCCCAGCGACGTATGAAACGAGTTTCTCTGAGGGAGAAACAGCCACCATCACGACCTTGTTCGATTGCGGTAGCCTCGAGAACAGAGAACTCACTCGAGAAGCTAGCGAGTGCGCACTCTCACTGGAGGTCAACGACTGCTACATAGTCACAATAAAACACATAATTTCCGTCCTATCGTATATACCTCACAAGATTTTGCGGTGCTTCTTCCATTAGAACTTTGTGCTTTAGAAAGCCTTGGAGGCCTTTAGTAGTGCCTTCCCTGCACTTGATGGTGTTAGTTTGACAATTTGTTTTATTCCTCCATGTCCTGTTCTTTGTACGTGTAGCTGACAATTTAATTCGGTCAGACTCAGGCATTTGGTTCTAGGTGCTAGAGACGGGTGTCTCACTACTAAGAAATCTTTTCGCTATACTCATTACCCCTGTTTATGTGTATATTTTGCACATGCAGGTGCCCCTCTGCATTGATTCTTCCAACTTCGATGTCATTTTAGCTGGATTGAAGTGCTCCCAAGGAAAGTGTATTGTTAATAGCATAAGCTTAAAAGAAGGAGAGGAAGACTTCCTTGAGAAGGCAAATATGATCCATAAGTATGGAGTCGCTGTTGTGGTTATGGCATTTGATGAAACAGGACAGGTATGGTATTAAACATGTTAAAATACACCTTTGTTATGTAAGCAGGATTTGGCAATGACCCATCATTTATATACAAGCAGGCCTCTCTGTGGTTATGTATTTGTGTTTAGAAAACAAAGCATGTATGGTTAGTGAAAGCCAGTGCGAAATTTAACAGATTAATATGTAAGGATGCTAAGTCTGCATAAATTGGTGTGACTTGCCGCTTGAGTGTGTAAAAGCACCATATTTCGCAACCGTCACAGCTTTCACACGCACAATTTACATGGGGATGCGCGCTGTGTATTTCAAGATATTGCGCAATACACGCACGGAGGCAATGCTCACAACTACGAATGAACGCTGCAGGAGGTACGAGCAGCAGATTTACTTCGCTCCAACACGAAAAGGTAGATGCTAGGTTATAGTTTTCACCTGTTTCATAAGCACATTTGCCGAAACAATCGAGTTCGCTATACACGCGCTAAGTGGAAAATTTATTATTTGCGCGCTTTTCCCAGAGCGGGATACAAATGTTAGTGCAAATATTCAGGAACAAATGGCTCTCCAGATTTAACCACTATGCCTCATTAAAAAGTCAAAATTCAAAATTTACCTGGGAAAAAATTCCCATTAATTCCCTTAGAGGTGCTTTGAACTTAAAAAACTCCACCCCCTCCCCCCAACCCACGCCTGGTTTTACACTCCTTGGACGAAATCATGATAGAACCCCACAACACATACATGTCGAGTACAGGAGAGCTCTTTTCGTGGGTGTGTCCTTGTTGACACAAGCAAACAGAAGATGCACATAAATCCATGCTCTTGATCATAAGAGCACTTTCTGCCTTGCAAATGTCAACGAGGTCAAATGTTCATGCCCCTGCAATGCAAAACTTAATCTTTCACGTATTACATTGTGGCGACCAAAGCAAATCTTAATCGTGCAGATAAAAGTAAATGTTTTTCTACAGTAATGCTTTACAGAAATCTGAATACGCATTAACGCGCACTGGAGTGCTCCACCTGCAATCGCAGGCGTACACAATACGCACGTAGTATTTAGCGGAGGTTTTTCGGCAAATGCTCGTTCGCGCATGTGTTTGTGCGGAACAGCGCTCCAGAGTGTAAATACTTGCAGGTGCGACCTCCCTTGTTTACGCCTAACTGCCCATGGCTTGCGTAATAGCGTGTAACAACGCGTAGTAAATACCGTGAAATAATGCTCCTATACCTGAGTTTGTGCGCATTGTTTTACACGGGTCTAGTTGCATGAAAAGCAAAGAATTTGAATGAAAACTACATTTCACGTGGCCAACTGAGCAACTGGGAATGATGCCGCGTGCAATTAAAAATAATGATATTCATTTACTCAATATTATGTGCTCAGTAAATACTCTGCAATCCCTTGAGCTATGGATGTACTGAAATGCCCGCAGTAGGCGTGGTATTCTAGAAACGGAGTTCAAAATAACGGCTTATAGTTGAGTGGCCAAAGTGGCCAACCAAGCTTTATTTCCATTTATTGTGACTTGTGTGGGCGGATCAAAGGCGCCGTGCATATTCTTTTTCCCCGTATTGAAGCACGCGTTCAATATGACTAATATTGAACGTTCAATAAAAGAACTAGCATCAGCATCGTACCCATAGTGTAGACAAAAACGGTTCTGTAGAGGCTTTGGAGGCGAGGGATGACTGTTCTGTAGAGTCTGTAGAGGCACGGGATGGCTGAGGCGACCACACCCCTTCATTCAGCTCCCGGTGGCAAGCGAGACCGCGCCACGGCACACCGACCGGTCAAACGGCCCAGCGACTTATGAAACGAGTTTCTCTGAGGGAGAAAGAGCCACCATCACGACCTTGTTCGATTACCGTAGCCTGGAGAACAGAGAACTCGCTCGAGAAGCCAGCGAGTGCGCATGTGCGCATGGGTAGTAGGCTATGCTCGCTAGAGGTCGACGACTGCTACAAAGTCACAATAAAACACATAATGTGCTTCCTATCGTTCTAAACATGACTTATGGGAACTCGGGTTGTGGTTTCGAGACCCATACAGCACGAGGCGCAGCCGTGCTGTATGAGTCTCTCGACCACACCCCTCGTTCCCATAAATCACGTATAGAACTCTAAGCGCACATTATCTCTTACATATGTATAATTCCTTGCCATTATTGAATCAGTGTTGAACTGAGAAAGGGACTTCACTAAGAGACCAGCGCCCAATGACATTTAAAGAGAGTTGATGATGGTAATTGAGTGACTTGTTAATGGTAGTTGTTTGTCCCAGTCAGTCAGCCTCTGTCACTCTCAGTCTCTTCTGGATCTGTTGTCTCAGACTTGGTGGTAGATGGGACACTTCCAGGATCAGTTATTTTGGACTGGAAAGCAATGAAAGATTTCTCTATAGTTTTCCATTAAGGAGAACTGAAGCTTGGCTAATGACAATGCATTAGTCCATTCTGAAGAACATGGAGCATTAAATATTCTCCACCAAACTGCATGATAATCCGACACTGAAAGGGCTATGTACTGGTACTATAAGGGGATCATTTCTGTGAATTCTCAAACTACCTTTTCAGTATCAGCACCAGCACCCTGTAGTTTAATGGTGAATCTCTGTACGAGACGATCGATGGCTGCCATGTCATTATCCTCTTCCAAAGCTTTCCCCCAGCCATGTGTGCTGAGCATGAAGATTCTATCTCGCATCAGACCATGACAATCTGGACTTGATGCATTCGGCAACTGCAGATACATACTCTTCATGCTTGGTGGAATAAAAACTCACTGCACCAGGATAATTCTTAGTTCTGGCCACTGATAAATTGTGCAGTCATCATCCTCACCTTCCAGTACAATGTTTCTCATTGTAGCTGCATAGGTTGGCCATTGACCAATGGGTCGCAAGCCAAGCTTACTTGTCTCCTTTAGAGTGTGAGGAACACTACTCAGTGCTCCAAGAATATCGGTTTCATCATTCTGAGTGACTTTGGAGAACATGGAGAATGGAGAGAGGAACAAAGCTCATCCCAAGATATATTTTGCCTCAACCTACTTCTTGTGGTAACCCTTCAACTTAGCGCGATCTGAAGTCTTCACAGAGCAATCTTCCGAAAGGGTTGCGTCTTCGCAGACTTTATAGGGCGTGCCCTATCACTCAATATGTTTGGTTGTCACGTCACAGAAAGTATCCGACGTTAAATCGACCTTAACCTCGCCCCTGGAGGACCTAGCCTTTGGAGGCAAAGCGGAAACGTGAGTACTCTAGCGATGCCTTTCATGACCACAGGTACATCACACACGAGAGGAGGAGAAGGAGGATCCTAGGGCCTTTCAACTTAAAACCAGAGGTCCTAATGTAATTCCCCGCAGCCCTAGAAGCCTGAAGCATCTCTTAGTGGCTCATCTGCATGGGGTAGAATGCAGATACCATGTTCAACGAACGTGTGCCACCATGCCAGGTCTGCTCTTGCTGAACTATTCAAGTTACTTTAATGCTCTGAGGTGGAGGAGTCGATGAAGCCACGCAAGTAAGGCCTGCCAAGGTGAATTATTGTAGCTGGATGGGCTAGTAGACCGATAAGTGAAAGAAGCTCCTCGTTTCCCGAGGTCCTTGGCCTAAGTTGAGTCTGACTGAGATATCCACTGCTGCAGTGTGGCAAAGAGCCGAGAGAGTTCCTCATGGGGTAGACGGATCTCGCCAGACACAAAACCTATCTCAATACCTAGGGTGGAGCATGGTCCCTCCATCTTCGCTGGAGAGACTGTAAAGCCGAGCTCTGCGCATAAACTTTGAGAGGTCCTGGCCGTGGCTTGGAGAACCTGGAGGCCCAAGGAGGAGAAAATCATTTAGGTAGTGGATTGCCTTCCACTCCTGTCTTGGGCAGGTAGGGATGGCCTGAAGCTGAGGTATAATCACTTATTAGATGTTGGTTGTCGTAAGCTTACATTAGGTTGCAATGCATTGGTCTCAGCTGTGAGCCATGCCTAAACACAATCCGAAACCCATTGGCTATGCCCTGCAACAGGAATTTGGTAAATTGTGTGGGATTGAGAGAAGCCCCACCTCCCAGGCTGTACAGTTGAGAGGCGAGGATAAAGAAACTTTATATGGGATGATTGGGGAAGGGGTGCGGTGAATTTATAGGAGCCCTGGGGGGAGTTACTCAGCCACAGAGGGAAACGTTGACCATGGATATGTAACCCTGTTCCCTATGCATATTGCTGATATAGTTATATTCGCCTGGTGCCTTGTGCCTACTACTGTCAAGTTGAACAATTCTCCCACATGGACCATCCCAACAGGCCTATTTGTATATGCCTACGAAGTTTCACCCGCAGAGTCACAAGTTTCCTGCCTAGGGTCCTCTGGCGAGGATGCTTGACTTTTCGGAGGGGGAGTGACTGCTGGGTCCCTTCAAGCCGACCTCGGGTCTGTCCCATAGCACAGAGAGCAGACATGGGCGTAGGCACACTTTCCAGGGAATTTGCAGTTTTCTGTCATTCCCAGAGTAGTATATCGGCCTTTGGCAGTTGAAAGAAAGGAGAAGTTTTCCCTTGTCGAGCGAGGGACAATCCCCGGACTTGGCCTTAGTTTCCGCAGACTAGCGTTGTGACTGAGGAGGAGGTAGGCCACTGCGTGTTCATGAAGATTATAAATTATTAGTGCTGTTGCCTCAACTAAGAATAATTACTATTCCAAGTTTTTTTGCCATTCAGATTACAAAGATTGAGGGTTGTGACTATTCAGGGTCATTGTTCAGTGTACCCATTGGCGGCTAGCTGTCTTTTCTTGCTGGTAGGATCTTCTATTTTATGGCCTTAACCAGCTTTCGGTTTCAAAATGTTTGGAACATAGGGTGTCGGTGTACCACTATGTCATGCCAAGGAGGACTACAGTGACGATGCACAACATTTATTGGGTTAGAGTGTTCATTGTGCTCATTGAACTATGCATGGGAGACTGACGACATGACAAGGAACATGCCAGTTGTTCAAAGAATATGGCTACCTTCTCTCTGTTTCTCACTGTTAGAAGCCCTGGCTCCAGGGGTGGTAATTATTTGTATACCCACACTGCCAAGAATATGGCTGAAGCCGTTGCCCTTTGCCTATAGCCGTTCACTTGTGTAGTTTGAGTACTGGTCCTATCACTTTTTATAGGACCGGAAAAGACATGTGCATGAGTTTGACCTGTGCCATCCCTGTGTGAAGTGTCAACTGACGCTCTAATGGAGAGGTGTCCTCTGTTTTGGAGGTTCCTTATTCCTTAAGAAACCCTGCTATTGCCCCTTCTTCTGTAGCTCCATCACATTATTTTGCAAATATAGCCGCAGATCTCACATACATCACTTATTACAAAAATGAAAAGCACTGAAGTGCATGTTGAAACTGGCTGGGGCGCTTGCGCAGATTATACTTCCTCAGAATAATATTATTCGAAACATCAGAACTGAACTACGGTACAAAAACTCAAGCCTTTTATACCTATCTAAGAATGTTCTAGAGGTCACCACGTGCATAGAATAGTCCAGAAGAAGTGTGCAGGTCCGTGGTCTAGAAGACCACAGAGAAGTTCTGTTTACAATAACTATAAGCGTTAACTAGATAACTTGTCAATGACAAAGCAACAAGTCTGTGCAAGTGCATTTTCAACACTCCTTCTCACTTCTCAGACTGTAGCTCTTGTACCCCCATCATGTTGCGAAATCGTTTAAACTGATCTTGAGGTAGTCCTTTTGTCAGTATATCCGCAATCATTTTCTCAGTTGGGCAGTACTCGAGTTCTACTCTTCCATTCTGAACCTGCTCGCGAATAAAATGATATTTGATATCAATGTGTTTGGCTCTTCCATGAAATTTTGGATTTTTGGTCATTGCAATTGCTGACTGGTTATCTTCATAGACAACTGTGGGATTTGATGGTGGATGGTTGAGCTCGGAGTTAAGTTGTCTTAACCAGATCGCCTCTTGTGCAGCACTGGCAAGTGCCACGTATTCCGCCTCGGCTGTGGATAGGGCCACATTGGTTTGCTTTTTGCTGCGCCAGCTTACAGCTCCTCCACTCAGTATGAAGACATATCCAGATGTCGACCTTCGGTCGTTCAAGTCGCCAGCCCAATCAGCATCGGAGTAGCATTCAATGGTTTTCTCACCATCTCTGTGATATAGTAGACCGTGATTTTGAGTTCCCTTTAGATATCTCATTATGCGCTTTACTGCTGTCCAATGGTGTTTTGTAGGCTTTGAGCAAAATCGAGCTACATTGCTGACAGCAAACGTTACATCCGGTCTCGTCCAGCATGACAAATAAAGGAGACTTCCAACTGCAGATTGATAAAGTCTCTGATCGACCAACTCACTCTCTTCGGAGGCTGCCAGTAGTTTGTTGTTAACATCAACTGGAGTGTTAACTGGCTTGGCATCTTCCATTCCATATTTTTCAAGTACATTGGTTGAATAGTTGCTCTGTCCAATCCAGATTTTGCCCCCCTCATGATCTTGTTTTATTGCAACACCCAAGAAGTAGTGAAGAACCCCCATATCTTTGACTTTGAAAGCCTCTTTTAGTGCTTCTTTCACTTCTCCTATTCTTTTGTCTGTTCTTCCGGCTAAGATAATGTCATCGACGTACACAGCAATCAAAAATGGTTCTTCCTTTGGGGATTTGTATATACAAGGATCACTGGTGCTTTGACTAAAGCCCATTTTCTTGAGTTGTACATCCAGAACTGTGTTCCAGCATCTTGGTGCTTGCTTTAATCCATAGATGCTCTTCTTCAGTTTGCACACAAGATGCGCCTGACCTTCTGATGCAAAGCCTTCTGGTTGTTTCATGTAGATTTCTCCGTCTAAATCACCATTCAGAAATGCAGTAGCGACATCCATTTGGTGAAGCTTTAGTCCATCCTGTACACTCAGTGCTATCAGCGTTCTGATGGATTCAGGTCTGACCACTGGGCTGAAGGTCTCATCATAGTCTACACCATATTTTTGCGAACATCCTTGTGCCACCAGGCGTGCTTTATACCTTTCAATGGATCCATCTGCTGTAGTCTTTACTTTAAACACCCATTTACTCCCGACTGCCTTTCTGTCCTTTGGTAGCTCTACCAGATCCCAGACATCATTATCATGGATAGACTCTATTTCATTTTTCATTGCATCCATCCAGTGTAGTTTGTCTGGACTCTCCAGAGCTTGACGAAAGGTCTGTGGTTCTTGGTAGTCTGAGACATTAGCCCACTCTCCATAGTACACGGGTGGCCTTCTTTCTCGCTCAGATCTGCGTGGTGCTGGTTGCACTGGTGTGTCTGATATTGTTTCATCGTCACTTGGAAGTTCAAGTTCAAGTTCAACGTATCTTCTCTTGTCTGGCTCACTTGACTCCTTCTCAACACCACACTCCAATTCATTAAACCATACATCTCGACTGTAAAATATCTTTCCACGCTTAGAGTCATATAAGCGATATCCTTTTGTCTCTGTACCATATCCCATGAGGATACTTTTCTTTGCTTTTGTGTCTAGCTTTTGTCGCTCGTCCTTTGGAATATGAGCATATGCTGTGCAACCGAACACTCTAAAGTGTTTGACATCTGGCTTGACTCCGGTCCATGCTTCAAAAGGGGTCATGTCCTCCACAGCTATGGTTGGGCTTCGATTCCGCAGATAAGCAGCAGTAGATAGTGCCTCTGCCCAGAATTTGTGAGGCAATTTGGCATCAGCTAACATTGAACGCACAGATTCCATCAACGTCCTATTCATGCGTTCTGCCACACCATTTTGCTGAGGATTTTTTGGCACAGTGAGCTCATGGCGTATTCCTTCCGTTTTCAGGTAAGATTCAAATTCTCTAGACGTGTATTCTCCTCCGTTGTCCGAGCGCAAGGTTTTCAGTTTGCGCCCTGTCTGTCTTTCCACCATTGATTTCCACTCCAAGAATCGTGTGAATACTTCTGCTTTCCTCTTGAGAATATAGACCCAGACATATCTTGTCTTGTCATCAATGAATGTCAAAAAATACTCGGCTCCACTCAGCGATTTTCCGTTCAGTTTTCCACACACATCGCTGTGAACGAGGTCAAGAGGCTCCCGAGCTCTCTTTGTTTTATTGGTCGGAAATGTGCTTTTATGGTGCTTGCCCTGCACGCAAGACTCACAAAAACTGACTTTCTTTTCAGCACTATAGTCGAAGCTATTTACCAACTGTTCTCTGGCAAGCTTCTGCAAACTGTTAGTGCCTAGATGTCCAAACCGACGATGCCAAATAGCCTCTTTCTCTTGTTTGTCAGCTACACTGGCCATTTCAGGAGTGGTTTCAACATCAAGGTGGTAGAGGCTACCTATCTTTGTGGCTCGAGCAATCAGCTTGCGATTCGAATCAAGTATATGACAGGCAACTTTGCCAAACTTTGTCACCTTTGAATATTGTGTGGCCTTTGACACACTCAATAGATTGCACGAAAGAGAGGGAACATACAGCACATTGTTGAGTTTGCATTTACGTGTTTTTCCGTTTGGCAGCCTCATGTTCAGTATCACGGTTCCCTTGTCAGTTGCTTTCAGGGAATGGCCATCTCCTAACTTGACGTCAAGTGGCTCTTCCAGGGTATGTAACTCAGTAAATGAGCTGCGATCTTTGCACATGTGACTGGTGGCTCCTGAGTCTACAATCCATCCCTCCTTCTGACTCACAGACAATGCATGAGATGCCATTAACCCAGTATCCTCAGAGTCAGAGCTGCTTGCATCTCTGTGCCTCACTTCTGAATGATTTGCCTTTGTCGACTTGTGGCTTTTCCTTTCTGACGAATGTAGCTCACTGCAGTTTCGTTGAATATGCCCAATTTTACCACAGTGATAACATTTTGGTCCTTTTCGTTTTTGGGTTCTATGCTTGCCCAGCATTCCTTTCTCACCGCTTCCACTTGTATCATCGGCCGTGCTGCGATCTTTCAACTTCCTTTCTTCATGTAGTAGTCGCTCAGTGACAACTTCCATTTGAGGTACCTCAGCGTTTGCCTCTAGCGCCGTCACCAGCATATCGTACGACTCCGGCAGGCTCGCTAGCAGAAAAACCACTCTGTCTTCCTCTTTTATTGGATCACCGACAACCGAGAGAGCATCAAACACTTCCGTCATGGCCTTTACGTGTTCTTGAACACAATCGCCCTCTTTTAGTCTCAGCGAATGCAGTTTTCGTCGTAGCTGCAACTTGTTCACCCAGGTCTTTTTCTGGAATTGGTCGGCAAGTTTTTTCCAGACTACGATGGGATCCTCCGGGTCTCCGATAAGATACAGTAATGACGGGTCAACAGAAAGAACAATGGTAGCTAAGGCACGATCCCTACGGGCAAGGAACTTAGCCCGTCTTTCACCCTCTCCAGCCGGTACAACCTCAGTGCCGTTTACAATGCTCCAAAGACCATCCTTCATCAACGCCATCCTGCATTGGACTTTCCATGTTGGATAATTAGATCCATTTAACGGAACAACACTGACGGTCTTGGATTCAGATGCCATTGCTCGCTTGAGCTATGTGGCCAACGGACTGCTTTCGAGGTTTTACTTTGAGTTCAGACTTGCGAGTTCTGGGCCCATAACCTGTTGAAACTGGCTGGGGCGCTTGCGCAGATTATACTTCCTCAGAATAATATTATTCGAAACATCAGAACTGAACTACGGTACAAAAACTCAAGCCTTTTATACCTATCTAAGAATGTTCTAGAAGTCACCACGTGCATAGAATAGTCCAGAAGAAGTGTGCAGGTCCGTGGTCTAGAAGACCACAGAGAAGTTTTGTTTACAATAACTATAAGCGTTAACTAGATAACTTGTCAATGACAAAGCAACAAGTCTGTGCAAGTGCATATTCAACAGTGCAAACCCTCGGCGAACTGTGACGCGCACGTGTAAGTAAACGCATGCGCCGTACCACTAATTGATGGGCTGGGTTTAGCTTTAGCTGTTACTCGTGGTCTCTTGCCAGCTCGCGCAGAGTCTGACGCGGGCTAACTACACTACTAGATAGCATGCGAGAGGCGATACACGCCCTGCGTTGCATCTTCTGGTGCCTCCGAGGTACGCAGAGCACGCGGGTCGATCATGCCGTTGCATATTGGCTTTTTCGCTCTCTAGCTTTGCAACGGAGCGTTTTCAGAGAAAACCGTTCGAAAGTTCTGACCTTCATTGCCCGTTCAGTAGGTGGTATCCTTTGTGAGACAAACAAACACCCGAGAAGTGAGATTGAGAGTAACAGACACACAGACACACAGACCCAAGTACCACATGCACGCCGAGGGTTAATGAGAGAAACAACTGAAAAAAGAGGAAAAAACGAGGGATGATGCCATGGCTGAGGAACATACCCCTTCACCATGACAACAAGCTGTTCATAACCACACCCCTACACTTAAATTTCGTATTTTGTGACACACTAATGGTGGAGTTATGAAAGTATCTTCTTGTTCCCCTTTTTTATGATAACCTATTACTGAGTTTTTTTCTGTTGTTTTTCCAAGTCCATCCTTACTGCTGACTGCTGTAAACATACTATAGCGTTATAGTCACATGGCAAAGAGTCTTTGTGGTGTTGTGGTTAGTACGTATGTGTTTTTTATGTTCTTGTAGGCTACTACCGCGGAACAGAAAGTCTCCATATGCTCTCGTTCATATGATTTACTAATCAACAAGGCAGGATTCAATCCAGAAGACATCATATTTGATCCAAACATATTGACAATTGGCACTGGGATTGAAGAGCATAACAAGTATGGTATATCCTTTTTGGAAGCTACGAAAGCCATAAAGGTATTATACGTATAAGATATCGAAACTGTTGTTGGTTTCATTGTATATACAGTGCTTTGTGCAAAGACACTGAAACCTTTTACCATTACCCACCCCAGCTGTATGTCGTGCACAAGAATATGTCACCATGTTGAAAATATTGTATCAAGTCATGTGACTGTTATGCGACCATTAAGTAAAGGAAAGTCGGCTAGTTGCACAAAACCTTCAGTTGAGGGCTGAAACTTGCATATTTGAGCTTTTCACCTATAACATATAGTTTGTGTATAATCTTGCGAAATGGTTTTTCCAATGCCTCTGACCGTTCCCCAGTTAAGTTCCCAGATTATATTGATTGCCATTTTAAACTTTCTTTTGCATGCACGTGTTTAAAGCACACAGGTCTTGCTTGCTGGGCTATGGGTTAGGTAATACTTGTGGTTTCCACGCTAGTAGCTCGCGGAGAGTCTGACACGGGCTAACTACACTAATAAATAACATGCGAGAGTCGATAAACCTTCGTCGTGACTTCTTGTGCACTGAGCGAGCAGATCAGGTAAGCCAGTGCGATTATGCATATTGGCCTTTTCGCTTGTTTTCATCTCGAACACAGTCGTTTCAGGAATTTTATTTTTCAGGTTGGCGTACGTAGTTCTGAAGCTGTCATATGCCGCCTCATAGCCTGTGGTGCCTGAATGAGCGTTGACAAATACAAACAGACAGACAGACCAAGTACTGTATGCATGCGAGCCGAAGGTTAACAAGTAAATAAAAAATTCAGCTAATAAAAAAAGTGTGGAATTTAGGGATGCCATAAAAAGCAAGGAGACAAGACAGGGATGACCTGGGCATGTGATGCAGTAGTACAATGGGATGATTGTTACATCTTCAAACTGACATTTCTTGCTCATGTAAATTTTACTCCACACAAGCCCTATATTGTCGCAAAGCACGAGTGATCTCTATCGTATGATGTGCAGCTATGACTCGTTTCCTATGCATGTAGCAAATGCCCTCTCTGACAGGTCCTCAGTTTTGAATCGTGACTGCGTTTACTTCAATGTCCGCTGAACTAACCGGTTTTACAATGCTGCTTTCCCTACAGAATACGTTTGCCAGTCTTCACACTACACTATTCAAAACTCATGTCATGAGTAAGAGTGGCGACAATATAAGGCTTGTGTGGAGTAAAATTTACATGAGCACGAAATGTCAGTTTGAAGATGTAACAATCATCCAATTGTACTACTGCATCACATGCCCAGGTCATCCCTGTCTTGTCTCCTTGCTTTTTATGGCATCCCTATATTACAAACTTTTTTAATTAGCTGAATTTTTTATTTACTTGTCTCCTTTCCTTTTTTTACGGCATGCACATGCATTAGGGCATAATGTCCATATAAAAAGTAACGTGCATTTATTGCTTCGGTCTGTTAGTCGTCATCTACATTTTTATTTCACTTCCAAAGTAGGTAGGGTGTACAAAGTTATAGGAAAAACAGCACTTAATTGCCTGAGGCTGTTTGTTGTTGTTTACAAACTTGTAATTCATGTTTCAATGAACTCTTATGATAGTAAATCAGTATACCAAGTTTCATTGTTAGAGGACCCACAATAAGCAAGTTACAGACGTAAACATAATTTACAAGTATTTATTGCCTGAGGCTGTTTGTTGTTGTTTACAATCTTGTAATTTACGTTTCGATGAACTCTCATCGTTGGAAATCAGTGTACCAAGTTTCGTTGTTAGAGGACCCACAATATGCAAGTTATAGGCACAAACATCGTTTTATTGCCTGAGGCTGTTTGTTGTTGTTTACAAACTTGTAATTTCTGTTTCGATGAACTCCAAAGGGCAAGTTAGAGGTGTTAAAGAGGCATTATCAGCAGTTGGTCACTTGTAGTGTTGATACAGCCTTTGATGATAGTTGGAAAGAGGAAGTGGGTAAGAAAGTGTGTGAGTTTCCAACAGATGGTGTGGAAAATTGGCTAGGGAAATAGATTTGGTGGAGATTTTAGAAAGTTGAAGAATAACAAGAGTGGTGGTAGGCTTGTGTGGTAGCTTCTAAAGTATCGTGGGTCAGGGATGGTAGAGTTACTTAGTTAACCCTCGGTGCGCATGCGCAGCGAGGGTTACTGTAGTCGTTCTGTCTGTCTGTGTGTGTGTGTCGACGCTTATTCTTGCACTACCGGCTACGAGGCGGCCCATAACGATACCGACGGCTTCAGAACTACTCGAGCCTGAAAAATAAAAGATTTTCCTGAAACGACTGCATTCGAGAGCGACAAACTGGCACGGTCGCGGACCGCGGTACGTGGCCCATCCCATCAATAAGCGGTGCGCATGCGTCGCGATCAACGCTGTTTGCTGGCTACCGCGACCTGATCCGCTGGTTCTGTGTACCTTGGGGGCTCAGGAAGTCACAACGAATGCCATGTATCGGCTCCCGCATGCTATCAACTACTGTAGCCAGTCCGTGTCAGATACTCCTCGAACTACTCAGTAGGGGGAGACCACGAGTAAACTCATACAACTAATAGCCCAGCCCATCAATTAGCAGTATCGCGCGTGCGCAGTTCGCCGAGGGTTTGCACTTTAGTGCTTTTCATTGTTTACAGAATTAACCTCGGCGCGCAAGCGCAGCGAGGGTTACAGTACTTGGGTCTGTGTGTGTGTCTGTCTGTCTGTCTGTCTGTTACTCTCAATCTCACTTCTCGGGTGTTTGTTCGTCTCACAAAGGATACGACCAACTTAACGGGCAATGAAGGTCAGAAATTTCGAACGGTTTTCTCTGAAACTGCTCCGTTGCAAAGCTAGAGCGTGAAAAAGCCAATATGCAAATACGCAACGGACGGGATGGCTTACCACAGTCCGATCGATCCGCGGGCTCTGCGTACTTCGGAGGTACCAGAAGATGCAACGCAGGGCGTGTATCGCCTCTCGCATGTAGTTAGCCCGCGTCAGACTCTGCGCGAGCTGGCAAGAGACAACGAGTAACAGCTAAAACTAAACCCTGCCCATCAATTAGTAGTACGGCGCATGCGTGACTACGTGTTTTAAAGTTATGGCGTGAAAACCAAGTGAACAAGCCAATATGTAAATTAGCACAGGCTTACCTCGACCGCGTCCGTTCGCTCTGTGTGTCTTGAAGCACAACAAGTCACAACGAAGGGTATGTGTCGACTCACGCATGCTATTTACTACTGTAGCTAGCCCGTGCCAGACTCTCCGCGAGCTACTAGCGGGATAAAGGCATAAATAACCCAGCCCATCAATTAGTGGTACCGCACATGCGCAGTTCGCCGAGGGTTTGCACTTTAGTGCTTTTCATTTGTAAGGTATTGAACAATAGGTTGGTGAAGCATCTGGACGAGGGCAAAGCATTGCATGAGGGCCAGGCTGGTTTTAGGGTTGGAAGGGGTTGTGTTGATAATATTTATACGCTGAATGAACTCGTGCAGGGTAGACTAAAGGAGGGGAAGGAGACATATGCTAGATGTGCAGAAGGCATACGATAGTGTGTGGCGTAACGGCCTGTGGTTTAAGTTGTGGGAATTTGGGGTAAGAGGGAAGATGTGGAGG
Organism: Geodia barretti; assembly: GCA_030341885.1. Taxonomy (NCBI): domain Eukaryota; kingdom Metazoa; phylum Porifera; class Demospongiae; order Tetractinellida; family Geodiidae; genus Geodia; species Geodia barretti. Next base: position 44,964 of record CASHTH010003532.1, read on the forward strand.
GTCATAAAGAAGATGTACGAGTATTCAAAGAGTGCTGTATTGTTGGATGGGGAACGGTCAGAGGCATTTGATGTGGAACAGGGGGTAGCTCAGGGATGTAGCTTATCTCCAATTTTGTTTTCCGTATTTATCAATGGGTTGTTGAGGGAGGTGGAGGAAGCTGAGATTGGGATCGATTTAAGTAGTGGTGGGAGACTTGGAGGACTTTTGTTTGCAGATGACTTCGTTGGTGTTAGTGAGTCTAAGGATCAGATACGGACGCTTATAGATGTGATGCATGCTTACTGTCGGAAATGGAGGCTAAAGGCTAATGTGAGTAAGAGTGCAGTGATGGTGTTCGCTAGGGAGTCAGGGGATGGTGCTTGGAAGTGGGGGGAGTATGTTTTGCCTAGAGTATCTAAATACACATACTTGGGTGTTGATTTTACTAATACTGGTGCATGGGATGTGCATATCAAGAATGTGTTAGACAATGGTAGAAGGAAGGTTAATCAGTTGCATAGTGTAATTAACCCTCGGCGCGCATGCGCAGCGAGGGTTACAGTAGTTGGGTCTGTCTGTCTGTCTGTCTGTCCGTTACTCTACATCTCACCTCTCGAAAGTCTGTTCGTCTCACAAACGATACCACATGCTTAACGGGCAACGAAGGTCAGAACGATCGGACAGTTTTCTCTGAAAACGCTCCGTTGCAAAGCTAGAGCGCGAAAAAGCCAATATGCAAATACACAACGGCTTTATACTACGGCACGATCGATCCGCGTGCTCTGCGTACCTCGGAGGCACTAGAAGATGCAACGCAGGCATGTATCGCCTCTCGCATGCTATCTAGTAGTGTAGTTAGCCCGCGTCAGACTCTGCGCGAGCTGGCAAGAGACCGCGAGTAACAGCTGAAACTAAACCCAGCCCATCAATTAGTGATACGGCGCATGCGTTTAATTACGCGCGCGCGTCACAGTGCGCCGAGGGTTTGCACTTCAGTGCTTTTCATAATAATAGTAATAGGGATATTAATTTGAGTGCTCGCAGGTTGTTATTGCTGGTGGTGGTTAGGCCCAATAAGACTCAGGCAGCTGCTGCAAATACGCACAGTATTCATTTATACGGCATGTGAAGGAAAATAAAGGACATATACCCATTTGGAATACCCTGCTTACACATGGTGATTGCTTTTGTATATACATCTATATGGCATGTGAGGGAAAATAAAGGACATCTACTCATTCGGAATACCCTGATTACACGTGGTGATTGCTTTTGTACATTTATACGGCATGTGAAGGAAAATAAAGGACATATACCCATTTGGAATACCCTGCTTACACATGGTGATTGCTTTTGTATATACATCTATATGGCATGTGAGGGAAAATAAAGGACATCTACTCATTCGGAATACCCTGATTACACGTGGTGATTGCATTTGTACATTTATACGGCATGTGAGGGAAAATAAAGGAGAGCTATATACTCATTCGGAATACCCTGATTACACCTGTTGCTTGCTTTTGTACATTTATACGGCATGTGAGGGAAAATAAAGGACATCTACTCATTCGGAATACCCGTTCTGACCTTCGTTGCCCGTTAAGTAGGTCGTATCGTTTGTGAGACGAACAGATGTTCGAGGAGTGAGATATAGAGTAACAGACAGATAAACAGACAGACAGACAGACCCAACTACTGTACCCTCGCTGTGCATGCGCGCCGAGGGTAATAATTCTGACAATGAGTGCAAAGGCTGTTATATACTGTGAAAGGTGGACCTTCAGAACTGGCAAAAGCAAGCATTATTTATTCAGTGTTGGTGGGAATATTAGGTGCAGTTTCTAATCTAGATATGTTCCCAAGATAATACTGAGAGGTTCCCAACCGCAGCAGCCAGCTTGACAATTCTCTTAGTAGGTGAGTGGAAGGGATGCTGAGCGTATTCAAAGGCAAAATCACGTGACTTACACATGAAGAGTCCTGCTCACTTGCTAATAGAACACAGGGGACACATAAGGCCTACAAAGGGCCTTCCACAGGTCAAACGACTCTGGATCAGCGCGAGAATGCTCAGGGTCATAAAGCAACAAGATGAACACAGGGCTGCAAAAGGAATACGGCGTACAGTGTGTAGCGAGCGCTAGTCAACGTGGGACAAAACCCAGCAGCAGACACACAGGTAAACTGCGCGAACAGCGTGGCAGCATATGTGCGCGGTGTCTACGCAGGAAAACTGCATATAGTACTCACCAAAAGACCTTTTCTCTTGCTCTCTGCGTAGCAGTGCAATTCCGCGATTTGCGACAGTGCCTCCCACGCAATTTGGCTGAATTGGCCGAATCTTATATCAGCTATGCACTAAACATGCGTACAAGTTTCATCTCCATGTGTGCCACCATCAGTGAAGTCTCTCTCGCTTCTTGCTGCACACGAAGCAGCATTTTGAAGGGAATATCTTTAGATTTCATCATCATGCATAGACGTCAGCATATTGCGCATAATGTGAACTCTAAATCCCGTCTCACGGAAGACAACAGATGAAGGCAGGCCACTATCTATACTTGTGCGTCAATGGAAATACACGATTTAGACGGCCTTGGAGCCTTTAGTAGCGCATTTGAGACAGCTATAGCTCAGGGCCCTTCGGCCCATTGATTAACTTATACGGGTTTGCTTGCGGTCTACTGGGTTACACGCTATTGGCTTCAGTTTTGATAAACCACTCAGGCTGTGCCCTTGTGCCCTACCGAAACCGGCCAAAATCAACTAGCGTACAACCCGTAGACCACACTCTGCCTTGATGTAACATAATTAACCCTCGCTGCGCGCATGCGCAGCGGAGGGTTATTGACGCCTCTGGATTGGAATCATAACACCGTTGTATAAAGGAGGAGGTAAGGATCCTCTCGATACACACAGTTACCGAGGAGTCACGCTTACATCAGTGCTTGCCAAGGTTTTGGAGTCACTCATACTAACACGGCTGCAGTGTCATTTCTCAGAGAAAGGTATACCACATCTCAATCAGACAGCCTACCGCAAAGGTGTCTCCTGTGCAGAAGCTATATTCTCAACGTTGGAGGTACTATCCATTTACTCACAACGCTGTGAAAAAATGTACATGTGTTTCTACGACCTGCAAAAGGCGTTCGACTCCGTCCATTACTCCGTTCTCCTAAAACGCCTGTATGAGGCTGGCATTGACGGCAGGGCTTGGAGGTTGCTGCGAAGCTGGTATTCGTCTGCAAAGAGCATGGTGAGGGTCGATGGCTCTCTGTCTTCCATGTTCACTCTAGAGCGTGGAGTTCTCCAAGGCTCTGTCCTCTCCCCTGTTCTCTTCCTGCTGATTATGGACCCTCTACTGAAATCTCTACAAAGTAAGGCATTGGGTCCTTCTATTGGTGATACGTATGCGGGTGCATTCATTCATGCTGATGACATACGTACCATCAGTAGCTCTCGAGCTACTTTACAAGAGCAAATTGATACTGTGCAAACTTTTACAGTACAGAATGGACTGACTCTGAATCCCACCAAATGCGAGGTTGTGCCTGTTTCTCCTTCCAAACCAGTGGAATCCGCACCTATAGCTGTCCTTGGAGGTGAGGCTCTGACACCTCGTCTCAGCGCAAAGTGTCTGGGATACTGGTGGTCCTGGGACCTCTCTGCCACCAAAGCTGTCGATGAAGCCATCAAGAAAGCAAGACGAGCTTTCTTTGCCTTTGGAGCTATAGGGGCATTTCATGGACAGTTGAATCCGTTATCAGCGAGAAGCATCTATGAGGCCTGTGTGGTTCCCGTGCTGCTGTTCGGCTGTGAGAACTGGATGCTGACAGATTCAATGCTGCATCAGCTGGAATGATTTCAGGGGGAAATTGGTCGTCGCATATTGAAACTGTCGAAGTATCACTCTACACTTTCTACTCGTTTGGCTCTCAGGTGGCCCTCAGTAAGAGCAAGAATGTTTGTTCGTAAACTGAGTCTTCTATCAAAGGTGTCTGATGACAGAAATAGCATTGGGAGCCAAATATTTTCAAGCTCACCACAAGATTCTCTCAGGCTCGTGCAGGAATGTAGAGCTATGGAGGGTAAGCTCTCCTGTCAGGGCTCTGCCAAGAGAATTAAAGCGAGAAGTATTACAGGCAGACTGGGAGGCCTGCACCACCGAGGCCAGCCGTCACAACAGTACAGCGATTGCATCAGGAATAGCTGCTGATACATCTTGGATGAAGCTGTGGGACATGGCACTTGATTACGGACCTCGTGGTACTGACTCTCTACAGGCCCTTTATCGCGAATTGACCAGGCCACAGTTTCAGCCAGGCATCTGCCATCTCTGTGGTGCCACAATGGATGTTTCTTACTTTCATCACTATACTCTCTCTCACACGCCTCTCTCAGACCCAGACCAGATTATCAACTCTCTTTCGTCCGC
>CASHTH010003533.1:0-12438 GCA_030341885.1 Geodia barretti
GGGATCCCCCTCCATGTTAATGTCTCTCCTCCATACCCGCTTTCTCTTGCTTGCTAGTACAATGTTACCAGTGTCGCACAACACATTCATCATCCCAGAACCACACCTAAACCACTGCCCCAAAGGTACCCACAATTTTGCGACTCTGCTTTCCTCGGTTTCGCTGCCGGTGTTTCGGTCGGTCGCCACGCTCCACAACCTGCGCTCACCCCAGCCACCCCTCTCCCCCATCTCTTACCTGCATGGAACAAATACAACACCATACCAACTACCCGCACTCACTAACAATACCCTCGCCGCCGAGTCCACCCGCAGCCTCCTACTCCTCCGACCGACGCTTTTCATCAACTTTGCTTTAACGTCACCGCTGAACACGACATGCTCCCCAATTCCCTGCCAGAGAACAAAACCCCGCCACACATCAGCCCATATATTCTGCCCAACATCCATCTCAACACCCACCCAACCCTCAAAATCTATCAGCTCTACCTCTCTCCGTCCATCACACACAGCCTTAGCACTGTCCTGCCGTACCCAAGACTAGGAACGAATGAGTACACCCAACCAGCGACGCCTGCCTCGGTTGGCATCAACGGTGACAATTGCAAACACCACCGCCTCCGGCGGACCTCCCCATCACCCTCACCCAGGCACCTTCCCCATCCAAATTCACTATACAAGCGCTCGTTTCGGTCCTTCCTTCTCTCTCCTACACCTCCTGACCACCTAACTCTTTGGCTGCTTCATACCCTACTTGCCTTTTCGCCTATCCTCCGACACGGCCGCTCTCCATCTCACTCCCCGCCCTGACCTGCACAGGCAGCGACGGTTGCAGTGTGCTAACTCGAACATTCTCACGACGGAATCTTACTATCCGGCTCTCTGGCCCCTAGTCAGGCCCCCAAGCGCGTCCCATCTGGCTACCCTCCCTCTGTGCATGTCACTGCCCTTGATTCCTAGCCTAGCGCCCCAGGGCCCCAATAGACACTCCCGCCCTCTCCTGGGCCGCGGGAAGCATCAACTGCTCCACAACCGAGCAACGCTACATCCGCCACCTGCCGACCATCCAACAACACCAACCGCATCCGAACGGCGTTGCAGACGCAGCAACTAGCAGGAAAGCTCCCGACACTCAATTCAACACCACCATAAGTCCTCCCTAAACTAGGAACCCTCATGGTATTGGAGCATCACCTACCTCACAACACACCACTATACCACTACCACTATACATGCTATTGGCTCTATCAGGTGACTCCCTCCTCCAAGTCTCCCAGAAGGGCAAAACACCAAGCCTACGTTCACCTGGAACGAACGCATTCCATCCTCGTCCCAGAGTGGGCACCCAGTACTGTCACCTGGGACAAGATTTAATTTTCGCCGGCCCAGCGCTGCCACTCGGCACCATGCCGGCCTGTAGGCATGTTCCACCTCACTACCCAGCTCTGCCACTCAGCCTGGCACCTGGAGCCGACGACGCACGACCACCGTGTCCACAGCGACCCGCATCCTCGATGGCACTGGCCGGTCACAGAGCTGCCCATTACAGGTCGGGTCGCAAAACTCCCACACGCTCACAAGTAGAATAGCTTTCAAACGCGCAAAATGATTGTTTATACTAGTGTTCCATGGTTTCTAGTTCCGGGTTCTGTCATTCTACAGTTTTACTGTATCTCGTGTTACTGGTTCCCTTGTCTGCGAATTCTTACAGTTCTCTAGTTACCTCGTGTCTCTATGGAATGGTGTCTCTAGTTCTTTAGTTCCATGAGTCTCTCTAGTGCCTGAACAGTTCTATGGTTTCCACTATTCCTCTGTTCCCTTTAGTCTCTAGTTCGCAGGCATCCACGCTTCTCAGTTCCTGGTTCTGTAGTTCTACTGTTCTCTTGTTCACCTTTTCCCTGAGTCTGAAATTCTACAGTTCCCTGGTTCCCCTGGTTTTCTAGATGTTTCGTTCCATGGTTCGTTCTCTAGTTCTTTGTTGCATGGTGTGGTTTTCTCGTTCTACAGTTCTCTAATTCTCCTTCTTCTGTAGTTCCAAACTTCTCTAATGCCTTCATCCCAAGTTCCTATGGTGTCACACCATTCTCTGTTTCCATCTGGTTCCTCTGGTTGCCTTGATTAAGGTTCAATGGTCTACGTTCTTTAGTTCTACTGTTTTCTGTTCCGTGGTTCCCTGGGTCTGTATTCTACAGTTCTCTCTCTAGTTCCCCTGATTCTCTATTGGATGGTTCTCTAGTTCTTTAATTCACAAAGTTTTTCTAGTGCCCAGTTCTATGGTTCACTACTCTCATGGGTCTCCAGCCTCTCTCTAGTTTCTAAGGTTCCCACTTTCTCTAGTTCCGTGGTTCTGTAGTTCTACAGTTCTCTTGTTCCCTGGTTCCCTGAGTCTGAAATTCTGCAGTTCTCTAGTTCCCCTGCTTTTCTACTTGTTTGGTTCCATGGTTTGGTTCTCTAGTTCCTTGGTGTGGTTTGTCTGGTTCTCTAGTTCTTTTGTTGGTTTGGCTCTCTAGTTCTACAGTTCTCTAATTCCCTACTTTTGCAGTTCCAAAGTTCTCTAATGCCCTGAATCCCTAGTTCAATGGTTCCACCATTCTCTCGTTCCCTGGTTCTCCAGTTCTCTGGTTCCCTTGTTCTCTAGTTCTAAGGTTCCATGGTTTTCTAGTTCTGTGTTCTACAGTCTCGTTCCCTGGTTGACTGGATCTGTAGTTCAACAGTTCCCTAGTTCCCCTGGTTCTCTAGTTCTTTGGTTTTATGCTTCTCTGGTTGTATGGTTCTCTATTCCTGGTTCCCTGGGTCTGTAATTGTACAGTTTTCTAGTTCCCCATGTTATCTTTTGGATGTTTCTCTAGTTCTTTAGTTCCAAAGTTCTCTAGTGCCCTAAATCCCAAGTTCCATGGTTCCACCATTCTCTTGTTCCCTTGTTCTCTATTTCTAAGGTTCCATGGTTCTCTAGTTCCGTGGTTATGTAGTTCAACTGTTCTCTTGTTCCCTAGTTCCCTGGGTCTGTAATTTCTACAGTTCTCTAGGTCCCCTGGTTCTCTAGTTCTTTGGTTCTATGGTTCTATGGTTCCTTGTTTCTGTAGTTCTACGGAATGCGTGGACCTTCGGCCATTCTGCTTTCCGGAGTTTTAACTGGTGAAATTTCGAAATCTCACAGTGAAATCCAGGGTAGATAGCTAGCTACCAAATTTCTAACTCAATCTGTCAGCTAACAGTGTGCAACAAACTCGACCTGATATCACATTTCGGATGCCCCGCCTTCCGGCCGTAGGTATAATGATACGCATGCGCACAGCCTCTGGGCGACACGTTTGTGTGTTCCTGCTGCCTGGTCGCCAGGGGAGAAGTTGTTTGTTTACCTTCTACCGCCAGAGAGAGAGAGAAGGGGGCGGTATCGCCCAGTCACAGTTTGTGTGGAGGATGTAGAAGTAGGTAGCTGTATTCGGTATGTATATACTCTCACCCCTTCATTTTCTTCCCAGGTGAAGAAAATATCATCCATTTTTAAAGTAGTGCCGCAAAGTTTATATTTGGTAGAAGAGGCAGAGAATGTAGCCATTTTCCCCGATGAATCGGGCCAGTTCAGGCCTTCGCAGCTGAGTGTTGGTTTGACTTATGAGGTTCATGGAGATAGCACAGATAAGCCAATTATAGAACCGTCTAATACGTCACAACCTTCTACTCCAATGGGGCCTACACCTATCCTCAATCCAAGCAGCCCTTAACATCTAAAACATTGAGCAGGTCAATTTCATTAGTGGTTTAGATCCAACAAAGCCTTGCAGTAGCAAGGCAGGGAAATTTGAGTACACTATTGTCACTGAACTTTATGTTTGTTTGGCGCCAGACCTAAACACCGTTACAGATCTGGTGGCTAAGCAACTTGGATATGCAGTTATTTTACGTGCTATCCACTCCCTTCATCCCCTGTTGCCTGCGGGTTTGATTTTTGGAAGGGTTCAAGGAAGATTTTGGCGGCGTCAAAGTCACTCTATACCCAATTAAGTGACGACGCATAGTATGAAGCTATTCGCTACCACAAGCTCATTGCCATCATTGACGCTGCACTTAGAGCAGGCAAAGTTGCATCCCCCTATGTGAAAATCATGAGAATAGCTATTCCCAAAAAGCTTACGAAAGAGCTTACCCGTGCCTTTGAAGCCACCAGCAACAGAGGTACTATCAAGGTCAAAGCTAGTAAGCTGGAGAATGCTGTTCATAACATTGCAAGTACTGAGCAAAGCGAGAAAAGAGAGTGTTGGCACCTTTCTGGCGTGTGTGAGGAAGGTTACCGATCTCAATCGATGATTTTGGGAATTGTTGCCACATGGCATCATGAGAGCCGTACTTTTACGTTACGACCAGAGTTATGCCAATGGTAAAACTATTGCTGTGAGTTCTTCTATCTTTGACAACACGAGTAGCAGTAGAATGGTTGCGTAGATGTACTCAACGAGTCGAACCACGATGCAGGGATACCAGCGCAATAGCGATGCAGCCGGTACCTTCACAAAACAAGGCTTGATCCTTGCCATCAACAACGGTTTGGTCGCACACAGCACACACGGACTTGGTGGTAGATGATCCCACCTCGGTCGGTTCTGGAGTCGCTTTCTTTTTCAGGACAGTTTTTTTGGTCACCGCTTTCTTTGGACCCATCGCACGCACCCCTTCTTTTATTTCTTCACTCGTGAAACTTGCTAACTGTAGCACGCATGGAGGTGAAACTTGGTGTGCATGTGTATTACATCGTTTCCATGACGAACACAACAACCAATAGCCTCAGGCACTTTTACTTCTTCTTTCCTCAAACTTGCTAACAGCAGCACACATGGAGATGAAACATGGTATGCATATCATTGACAACAGGCAATTATCGCTAAGTACGGTAGTACTTAGTATATAGGGATTGGCATGGTACCTAGCATCATTGCCGAGCGTGAGGCAACTACTCCAGGTTGTATTCTCGCGATATGCGTACGTACGTGTCGTCACGCTTAAGAATGTCAATTAGTCACGCTTAGGAAGTGTAACTTCCTTTATTCGTAGGAAGTCTAGCTTCCGCCGTGCGCGCAGATTCGTAGGAAGTCTGGCTTCGCGCGCAGTCAGTAGAGTGCGCGCACGAGCGGCCTCAGTCCGACTGTTTACGCTTGGCTCTGGCACGGCGCGAGGCAAAATATGCGCGTGCGCATTCCTAGTAGATGTATGGGGCTATGATAGGGAGTTTTGTTCATCTTCTTCTTCTCCTTCTTCTTCAGATTCAACACCCATAACTCAAAAACGAAACAACATAAAGTAATGAAATTTTGTAAGAATATAGATATCCATCACCCGAAGAGACTGGTCATACTTATTTCTTTGTAAACGACATTGTAAACAACAACAAATAGCCCCAGGCAATACATTATAATGGGATCATATGTGTTAGTGTAACTAATGTAACAGCTGGCACCTACCTTCATGTCTCACTGTCATTGTATTGCTGTATATGCTACACCACAGCACTCACCACACTAACCTAGCTATTGATTCATTCACACCTTGTTTCCTGTATCGTCACTGCCTATAAATGCTCAACCATGCTCCTAAGGGGCGCCGATGATTTTATTGGGAGCCTGTGACTCTGCCACTACTGCAGCAGGCCACGAAAGCTACATTGGCGTAGTCGGCAGGATGGCTGAACGCCCACTCGTGATTCCTGAAGTTTACTCGGGCGAAGGCCCCTTCGACGCCTGGGCCACTCACTTCGAGAACGTCGCCACTGTGAACGGCTGGGCCGCCGACCAACGACTGCAGTGGTTGGCCGTCCGACTAGTTGGACGTGCACAAATACCTTTCCAGAACCTCGCCGCCGATGCGCGAGAATCATACGACTCCGCAAGGACGGCCCTACAGCGACGGTTCGAGCCGGAGAGCCGACGAGGACTCTATGCAGCCGAATTCCATGCCAGACGGAAACAGCCGAATGAAGACTGGGCGAGTTTCGGCGAGGACCTGAAAATGCTGGTTGATAAGGCCTTCCCGGACATTGAAGAACCAGCTCGTGAGCGAATTGCCGTGGATCATTTTCTCGGGCAGCTCGAGGATCCGCAGCTTGCGTTCAGTGTGCGGAAGAGACAACCGCAAAACCTCGACGAAGCCGTGACTAGTACCCTGGAAATGCAATCGCACCTCCGCCTCACTTCGTGTACATCTGGGAGTGCTGTGCCTCCCGCTGCCAGTCTACCGGTGGCAGCCGTCGATCAGGACCGACCCCCCGCGCGACTCGACGACACATTACAGCAGTTAGTGACACGGATGGAGCAATTGGAGTCAAGCCTAACGACACCGACCCGTCAACCGAGGCCGTACCGCAGCTCACGAGGAACGGACAACTACGGCCGAACCTCGCGCTCGCGGCGTGGTCCGGTTTGCCATCGTCGTGGCCATTTGGCGCGCAACTGCCCGGCACCGGCACCCCGTTCCCGGACGCCGCCGGGAAACTAACATCCCCCGGCGCTACGGGCCAAGCGTCTGGGGGAGAAACCATCCAAAACAAGGCCTTCGCTACGCACAATGTTTTTCCACGTACATCCACTTCAGCTTACTACATCACAGGAAAACTTTTCGGTGCAGACGCGTCTTTTCTGCTGGACACCGGAGCCGCCATAAGCCTGCTTCGGAAAAGCACCTGGGACAACCCAACAAGAGGTGCCCGCGACGCCCCCCAACTTCGTCCGTGGTCTGGACAACCGCTCGTGAGCGTAGACGGTTCCCCGCTTACTGTCTATGGCGAGGCGTCACTCCTCGTCAGCTTCGGAGGAAGCCGCAAGTACATGTTGTTTGCAGTAGCTGGCGGATTAACGGTTGAAGCCATATTGGGTTTGGATTTTCTCAACAGGAACAAATGCACCCTTGATCTGGGAAACCGTGTTCTAAAGCTATCGGACTCCACTACCATTCCCCTCGCCCTGCAGGAATCCCCGTCAGAATTACTACTGGCGGTCTCAGCAACCTCGACCATCTACATCCCGCCAAGGAGTGAGTTGGAAGTAATGGCATGTACCTCAGATGACTACATCCCTGATCAACCTTATATTCTAGAGCATATACCACGCGAACGCCTGCCGGTTGTAGCCGCACGAGCATTAGTCACTCCATCGCCTCTGGGGGTCCCTGTCCGATTAATGAACCCAACAACCGAACCAGCGATAGTATATAAAGGAACCCACCTCGGTGTACTTGAAGCATTAGGGCACGGGTCTGTCATCAACCAAGTAACTCCTACACCATCTGAGGTACCCCCTCCATCTAAGTCCAAGTATAACCTCCTTTCCAACCTGGCCTTCAAGGAAAATAGGAATATTTCGGACGCACAATCTGATCGTTTGTTTAATCTTCTGCTCTCCTATTCCGACATATTTTCAGACAGCCAAGTCGACATGGGACGTACCGACCTTGCCAGACACACGATCGACACGGGATTAGAGCCACCGGTACGTCAAGCTCCGAGGTGTATCCCACTGGCACAGCGTGAGGACGTGAAACGCCTGACCGACGAGATGTTGCAAACGGACACAATTAGGCCGTCACGAAGTCCCTGGGTGTCACCTATCGTATTGGTAAAGAAAAAGAATGGGTCTCTCCGTTTTTGCGTGGACTACAGGAAGCTAAACAAGATAACACGGAAGGATGCCTACCCGCTGCCCAGAATCGACGACACTCTCGACACGTTGGCCAACGCCCGATGGTTCTCGACACTCGACCTCATCAGCGGCTATTGGCAGGTGGAAGTCGACCCAGCCGACCGAGAGAAGACCGCATTCTGTACTCCAGACAGCCTCTTCGAATTCAATGTCATGCCATTCGGGTTGTGCAACGCGCCGGCAACATTTCAGAGATTAATGGATACTGTCCTTGCCGGACTACCCTGGAATACATGCCTGGTCTACTTGGACGATATCATTATTCTCGGGAAAGATTTCGATGCTCATTTACACCACATTCAACTCGTCTTTGACAGGCTAAGGGAGGCAGGCCTAAAGTTGCAACCAAGCAAATGCTCTCTATGCCAAGAGGCAGTCACATTCCTGGGGCACATTGTTTCGGAGAAGGGCATTACAACAGACCCCGAGAAGACACGCAGAGTTTCAACATGGCCCACACCGACTTCTCGCCAACAGGTACAGCAGTTTCTCCACCTCGCTAATTACTACCGTAGATTTATCAAGGATTTCGCTACGATAGTGAAACCTCTCCATGTTTTAACCGAGAAAAATGCCAACTTCAGATGAACGAAGGAAGCGCAGGAGGCATTCGACCAACTCAAACAACTGGTTAACTGCATCGCCTGTGCTGGCACATCCGGATTTCACCCAGCCCTTTATTCTCTACACCGACGCCAGTGCCACAGGGATAGGAGCAGTGCTCTCCCAACGCCATTCGGATGGGATGAAAAGAGTGATATCCTATGCCAGCCGAACACTCTCGAAACTGGAACGCCGTTATTGTACAACTCGTCGTGAACTGCTGGCTGTGGTCACGTTTGTGAAACCCTACTTGCTCGGTCGTCAATTCAATCTCCGTACAGACCACGGATCGTTAACCTGGCTCCACAATTTTAAAGAACCTGATGGCCAACTCGCTCGTTGGATTACTGCGCTCCATAAATACGACTTCTTGGTGGAGTACCGGCGAGGGAAATCTCATGGAAACGCACACGCACTCTCCCGCAATCCCGGTGAACTGCTGGTGGAAGCAGCCGCACATCCGACCCCCCACCTCGGCGTCCGTGACCAATGGCAAGACCCAGTCGTCGCTGCAACGAGCCTGCAAGGTGGTCACATCGCAATTTCCCGCCAGAACCAGCTAGATGATAATGCAATTCGGCCGGTTTTTTAAGCCATCAAGCGGAAAGAGAAACTTAGACATGGTCAGCTGCAGGCCCTGGGTAGCGAGAGCCGTTACCTTCATGAACAGTGGGACCTGCTCCTCTCGAAACATGGGGAGCTGTGGAGGCGAACAATAGGCCCAGATGGCGCCAAGGACACTCTACAGTTAGTGGTACCGGCCACTCACCGTTCAGAGATCCTCACCCAGCTCCATGATCAGCCCACTGGTGCACACCTGGGACAGGAAAAAATGCTAAGCCGGCTAAAACAGCGGTATTACTGGCCGGGTGCATCGACAGATGTCAAACATTGGTGTTCGGCATGTGGAATTTGTGCATCAAGGAAGTCTGCATCCCCGCAAAAAAAGAGCCCCTCTGCAATCCGTGGAGGCAGGAGCACCGATGCAGATTGTTGCTGTGGATATCCTGGGCCCCCTTTCCGAAACACCTACTGGTAACCGCTACATCCTGGTGGCTATGGACTATTTTCCAAAATGGGCAGAGGTGTACGCAATCCCTAACCAGGAAGCGACAACAATAGCAAACAAGCTGGTCAACGAGATGTTCCTCAGATTTTCCCCGCCAGAACAACTGCACAGTGATCAGTCAACCCTCATTGCCGAAATTTGCAAGTGCCTGGGCATTCACAAAACACGAACAACCCCCTACCACCCTCAATCTGATGGGCTGGTAGAGCGATTTAATCGCACCTTGCTGAACATGCTTGCTACCACGATGGCAGGACACCCAGGAACCTGGGAAGATCACACTCAGAAAGTCCTACTGGCATACAACACTAGCACCCAATCAACAACAGGATTTAGTCCATTCTTCATGATGTTCGGACGAGAAGCACGACTCCCTGTTGACCTCATCTATGGTCAATCTCCCACCCCTCCAGCCATGGTAAACACCCATGCCATCGATCTTCGAACACCATTCGTGAGGTCTATGCATGTGCCAGGAGACATTCACTCACCCAACCCTTACTTCATCTGGGGTCTAACTTCATACATAGCTGTTGTGGGGTTCAACAGGGGGACCCTCTAGGTCCACTTGGGTTCGCTCTCACTCTCCAGCCTATTGTGGAGTTCCCGACCTCACCCTGAACTCTTGGTACCTCGACGATGGGACCCTTTTGGGCTCAGCCGCAGATCTCGTGCAAGCTCTCAACATCATTGAGTCGGATGGCCCCGCGGTCGGACTCCACCTTAATAGGGCAAAATCCCTACTCTTCATCCCTCAGGTGGAGGATGCTTCATCATCTCCACTACCACAAGACATCCCAGTTACCCGGCAAGGCTTTACTTTCCTTGGTTGCCCTGTGGGTCCTCCTTCCTTTTGTGAGGAGACTTTGCTTCGTCGAGTGGAGAAGATCAAGTTTGCCCTTGACCGGTTGGGGGACCTGGGGGATTCACAGCTCGAGACAACCTTGCTCCGCTCCTGTCTCTCGCTCCCTAAGTTCGCCTTTGCCCTCCGGGCATGTCCGCCTAGCCACATTTGCCAAGCTGCAAGCAACTTTGACCAGGCTGTACGTGAATGCCTGGAGCACATCATTGGTGGTCCGATCTCACAGTGGTCCTGGCTCAAGGCTTCCCTTCCAAGCAAGCGCTCAACCTGCGGAGCGCTGCTACCCACGCCCCCGCAGCCTTCCTGGGCTCCAGTCAACGGGTGTGGCCATTGGTGGAAAGGATCATTGGTTTTTCTCCTGGACCTTCACCTCACGTTCCCCCAGCCATCATAGCTGCCCTTGCTTCCGCTGCCAACCACCCTGAATGGGCTAATCTTGATGATGTGGATGTCCCTATTTATCAGCGCTCACTCTCCACCGCCATCGACGAAGCTATCTTCAACAACCTCCTCTCCACTGCCCCGGACACTCGCTCCAGAGCCCTAGCTCACTCTTCAAGTCTTCCACATGCTGGGGACTGGCTGAATGTGGTTCCCTCCGCTCCACTTGGCCTCCACATCCATGACAAGGAGTTTCGCTGCTCTCTCAGGTACTGGTTGGGGGTCCCTCTCTATGGGAGCAACTATCCATGTCCCGAATGCGGGCTCCAGGCAGACATGATGGGGGACCATCAGGTGGCTGTGGAGGGAATGGAGACAGAATTTCCCGACACAACAACATCAGAGATGTCCTCTTCAGCGCTGCTCAATCTGCTACCCTTGGCCCGAGAAAAAAAGCTCCCGGAATTGTTTCTAATTCCTGTGCTCGCCCGGCTGATATTTTGCTTCCTAACTGGAGCAGGGGCCGGCAGGCAGCCCTGGACGTGTCGGTCATTTCGCCACTACAGTGGCTGACCTTGGCCGAGGCTGCACTGACTCGAGGCTACGCACTTGAAGTATGTGTCCGACGCAAGCTCTCGACCAACCTACCAGCTTGTCGAGCCGCTGGAATTGAGTTCATTCCGGTGGTGGTGGAGACTTTGGGCGGTTGGGCTCCAGGAGCATCTTCTACCATCCGCAGAATAGGGGAAGCGCTTGGACAGTGGGTGAACCCTTCCTGCTTGCCTCAGACCACAAAACACCTTTTCGACCATCTGGGAGTCGCCCTTTGGCGTGGAAACGCCACACTATGGCTCCGTCGGTCCCCGCCTCTACCCCCTTCAACCGATTGCACCATTTGACTTGTCGATTTATTTATATTTTTATTTATTAATTTTATTTTTACTCCAATTTTAGCTTGCATCACTCATCACTATGTTTATTGCAACCAAATATATATATTGCCACGCCCATACGCTTAATACGTAATTCTGCGCCACTAAAGTGGCGCGTGGCGTTCCGGAGCAATTACGCGCCCGTAGCGCGCGGCGCCCATAGTGTTAAGTGTAGTTGGAATAAGTAGGGCTTGGGCATGGATACTTGTAGTCGGACTAAGTAGGTCTATGGCATGGATACTTAACTCTTAGCGGACGACGCGCGCATGCGCGAAATTTATTGCACGGTCGGCAATTTTTCCATAGTGTATATAGTGGGGATCGAAGACGCTTCGTGTGATTCTCTCGCGAGTTTGTTGCCTTATAGCTAGCACTTTTGCAGTATGCGGATCGAGAGAGATGTGATGCTGTGACAGTACCAAAGGTAATACGTGCATGAATGTGTGTTTTCGCTGCCGTAAAACGGCCTGTTTGAAGACTAAAGCTTTGACCCCATGACCTTCTCTTTTAGTGAGCAGCTGGCTCACATAATATTAGTACATAAGAAGTTGAGAAAAGGCTCTATAGGACAGTAGATGCGATCTAAATACTCAAAGCAGCAAGGCGATACGGGAGCGTGTGTGAGAGAAAATACACTATTGCGATGTTAGTGCGATCTATAGTGTGTACTTCTGCGGTGCACAGCAGTTTTCTCTGCCATATTTTTCACATCTAGGCTTAGCACAGTCATTACAAGAGTACTTGCATGTGTCCTAAATATCAATACCTACGCTACTCTGTCGAGTTTACTCTTTTTGCCGTCTCTTGCAGGTGCATACAAGACATGGAAGTCAGTTGGAGCATGAAAAGCGCTGAACGACAGTCACAAATGCTCGTGATCAGCGTTCTAGGCTTATTTCCTAGCCT
>CASHTH010003534.1:0-46711 GCA_030341885.1 Geodia barretti
TCAGAGCCTGCTAAATACGCCCCGACAGTAAAAAGGTCATATTGGTTCGCGAGGCGCATACGCTTGACCTTCATGCACGTTGCGTTTCGTTGTGTGGGAAGCAAGAAGGGCCACGTTGCTTATGGCACGAGACATCGGCGCGCAGGCATGGCGTACAGCGCCTCCAGCCCAAGTAGTGAGCCTCGCCTCATGGTCCAGCGAGACTCCCTATCACGCACGGTGGCACTCACCATTGAATGTGACGGAATGCCGTTCATCTAACGGTTCGAGCGAAACCCACTCATGCGACCGGAAAATGGCCACGGAGGCCAGAGCGTGGAAGCGTTACTGGGGCCAAAGCTAAGAGAGCGCGTGAGGATGTACGTGTCTCACATCACAGGGAAAACTGGTCGCGGCAGGACGACGGGACCACAGTGCAGCTGTATACAGAAATGAGGGTAGACAGAAATGCTTCGAGCGTGTCAGCCAAAGAGAAATATGGCCGATCGTCTAAGTGATTCCTTCTACGATCTCGAGGACAAAGAGACGACATGATAGTCTCCTCTTTTTGTGGCTGATCAGCACCCACGCGGTCAATGAGCGCGTCCTCGAGCAGGCGGGCCTACTTCGAGGCTCGCGACGTACACTATACCGGTAGTCTAGGGTGGTCGCAGCTGGGATGATGCCACAGTGCATACCATGATGCTCCTTGTAACCACACTGGGGCGGAATGGCTGCTGCAACGGACGGGGCATTATATATAGAACTATGGCTCGTTGTGCCATCGTCGAAACATAGCGCTCTTTCTCTCTCTCCCTCTAGGTCGCTAGTGTGTTGTGGAAGGACCGAACAGTCTCTGCAAAGGTGCGTATTTGCATCTCTTCACGAGATCGTCAATTGGTCGTGTCCGTCGATATTGCAACGGCTTCTGCAACAGCAATCTGCGCGACCAAACGGACAGCGTGGACAAACACAATGAGAGTGAAGTGAGTGTTAAATTTTCTCTGCCAGTTGATGAAACTTGAACAAAGCAGCATTCTTTGAACAGTGTGTCCATCGTATACACCACATATGATACACAGTACAATATACGGATGATGAGGTTCATTACATCACGGAAAAAGCGTGATGGCAACCAGATGAACAAAAATGATGTTTTTACGTCTAGCATCGTCAGAGGAAGATTCATGTCTAGAAATGTGTGTCATAGTAACCCTTGTGAGGGCAGGGGTACGGTACATACTGTCTCCGATACTTCGTAGATCTTTAATTGTCGTTCTTTCAGTGGAAATGCTGCTGTGGATCGCATTTAGCTGGGATGTCTGGGATCGGTGTGGTGTGTGCATTGCGTTTCTCGATCGAGAATTGGTACCATGTCTCATTCTGGCACATACCTAATCCATACTCAGTAGGATGTGATGGGAATACTCGATGACTCGTGCCGCGAGATGTTGAGTGCCTTAGTGTGTCCTAACAATCCTTCTTAAAAAATGAGAGAAATGGGCAGACCAGTCAAGAAACATTTGTGTTGTGGAATGCACACCATATTTCGAACGGTTCGTACCGTGCTGGTTCTAATAACCTCCTCCACGGATCAACATGTATATATCCGTTCCTGGCTTTCTTTTCTTCATTTCTGTTCTACGAAAAATAGTCACGGTCATTTGGAATGGAAAATGTGCCTCTGAAGGGAATAATGTGTGATTTTAGAAAAATTCCCTGTATGCACTAAGTGTTAAAGATATATGTTCTTGTTCTGGACCGGGGCAATCCGTTCAGAACAGTAGAAAAGGGTTGGTCAACCCTTCGGGACTATACATAGGAATGATTTAAGCAAGCGACATACTTCGTCACTTCCCTTTTCGCCAAGGTTACGGCCAACACACATTTAACCTGATCTGTCATGCTGCAGCTCTGGATGCAAAGATATACATCCATATACTGCTGATATATATGATATATCGATATGCCCCACTGCAGATGATGTGGAAGGGCAGAGTTTGTTGTTGAAAAATCGAACTGAGCGTTTTGAACTGAAGTATCTTGTTTAGCCAAGTGGTATTCAATCGCAAGCTATTTGTGAAATGCTCTGCGTTATGAAGATGCTCTTCCTCCGCTCTTCTGATCGTTTGCTGGCCTGCATAGGTCAGCAGAGGTCAAGTTCATTCTTTAATTTCTCACACTAGTAGGGAATGTATTGTATGGGTGTCCAAATCCAATGATTGAAACTCGCTGTATGAACACTTATGGTTTAGCTTACGAATATGAAACAGTTGGTTTGTAAGCCCCCTGCTATAAGTTGTCAATTGTATGACGGTGATCTCTGCGATTTGAGAGCAATGAGTGAGTGTGGTGAGCTATTCGTCGTTGTTTACGGTAGTGGGACTTGATCCACGGAAGTCTGATCTGCGCCCGATTTGCATCTTAGATTGAAGCAGAGTAACCAACGGTTACGAGTAAGGTTTGTGTCCCCGTTGTCTTTTGGGAGCAGATTTCGGATGTTTTGCAGAGCCTTCGCATTCGACGGACACGACAATGAGAACCGTGAAGAGATGTACAAATTGCCCTTGGCAGACGGTTCGGTCTTACCCATAACACTGCGACCTTAGAGGGAGAGAGAACGAGCTCTATGTTCACGATGGCTAAGGCCATGTTTCTATTAATGCCCCTCCGTTGCAGTCAGCGTCCGCCCCAGGGTTTATACAAGTAGCTACCTTTGTGGCATCCTCCCAGGAGCTAACCAATAGACTTCCGTTGTAAGTGTAGTCGTCGCCTCGGAGTGATTCCTCGCCAAGCCGAGGACGGCGTCCTCTTGACGCGGTGGGTGTCGGATCAGCCATAAAAAGCTGAGCATTTCTTGTAGCTCTTTGCCCTCGAGATCGTAGAAGGAATCTAGGACGTCGGCCATTTCTCTTTGGCTGAAACACTCGAAGCATTTCTGTCTACAGCTGCACGGTGGTCCAGTGGTCCTGGCCGCAACCGTTTTTCCTGTGGATGGAGACACGTACTCCTCCCCCCACGCTCTCTTGGCTTTGGCCACAGTACGCTTCCAAGCCTCTGGCCTCCGTGGCCTTTTCCTGGGTCGCTGAGGGGTTTCGCTCGAACCGTTAGATGAACGGCCATTCCCGGCACATTCAATGGTGAGTGCCACCGTGGCGTGAATGGAGAGTCCGCTTGGACCAGGGCGAGGCTCACTACTTGGGCTGGAGGCTGCGTCCATGCCTGCGCGCCGTGTCTCGTGCCTGCAAAGTGCCCTTCTTGCTCCCACCCAAACGAAACAACAACGTCAAGCGTATGCGCATGCGCAAACAATGCGCCACCTTTGACCTTTAACTTGCGGGGGCGTATTTAGCAGGCTCCGAGCATATCACCAAGAATAGGTTGAGCGTGCAACCCTTGAATAGCTAGTAAACTGTAATATACCCTATTAGTGGACATAGGTAATTCTTCCACCAGACTGCTCATTTGTATACTCTAACACCAAGCAGAACAAGTTATCACTGGCAGTGTTACTCACCTGAGCAGCCTGAGGGCTATGAGGTTCGACAAACGCCACACAGTCACATCGAACTCGCCCATCCTATGGCAGTCCACTTGGACGTCATTCTAGACGGAAACACAGGCAGTCTCACACCTCCTCAACTGACTGGAAAAACTTCAGTCCATCCAGATATCCTTTCTGACTGACTCACTAACTGTCACCGTCGGCTAGACTATGAATTCCGCGACCGCTCGCGCGTGCGCGTATAGGCGAGGCCACGCCCACCCGCTTCTCTGCGCATAAAAAAAAGCGTGACCGGGTCAACGTGAAAACTCAAAACTTGCACACCTATTTTTCGGGATGGCTCTAATACGCCTGCGCGTGCCGCAGAGGCGCCATTGCGCATAATGCAATGGAGACGGACCGTTCGCTCCTGGGTGAGTCGCGCATGGGTTTTACCTCCCATAGAGAATGTATCGAAGAGGAATATGAATATGCTAATGAGTTTGGAAAACAAGGTAGGAAAGATCCGAGAAATATACCTAAATTCAGCATAAATCACTAGCGTTTTGCTGTGCAATAGAAAAAAATATCTGAAACATACGCCCACGCACAATTCTCCGAAATCTCAAGCCAAGTTTGCGCATGCAGCAGTCTTGTGGGGGCGTAGGTGGCAGCTGCACAGTAGTGTCGTTCTTACCGCGCATTTCCTCGAGTTAAAGCGGGGCGTGGCACGTTCGTTGAAAGGGGAGGTGCTTCGGTAGGTCATGTACTCGTGCAAGAGTGAAGAAAGGGAGAAGAATACCTGCACGTGGCGCCGTGAGGGGCCAAGGAGGTAGGCCTCGCCAGCCATAAATATATGTAATACGCGGTAGCTAGCGGTCCCTCGCGTGTATATATATATATATATATATATATAGTAATACGCGAGTTCATTGTCAGCACAATGCTTTCTGGGAGTTACTAAATGCACTGGATAGTGGCTAGACAGTACATTGATAGTCAGATATAGCCTGCATAACAATATTCTCACCCAGGCACCTTTTTCTAGACATGTCAGATATCTAAGCAATTCAGGGTCTGCAATACTGTCAATATACTCATCCTCTCGTGTTTGAGGTTCAGTGTCTGCATTATAGTCATCATACTGGCTGACACAAAAAAATCGCAATATGAGGCTCTGCAGTGACTGTTTGCTGTGTGAAAAGCACAAAAGTGCAAACCATCGGCGAACTGCGCATGCGCAGTACCACTAAATTGATGGGATGGGCTTTCTTTACTTGCTGTATCCCGCTAGTAGCTCGCGGAGAGTCTGACACGGGCTAGCTACAGTAGTAGATAGCATGCGGGAGTCGATACATGCCGTTCGTTGTGACCTTCAAGATACACAGAGCGGACGTGGTTGAGGTAAACCTGTGCTATTTTGCATATTAGCTCCTTGACTTGCTTTTCACGCCATAACTTTCGAACGCAGCATTTTTACGAAAATCGCCTTTTTAAAAATCAACCCAGTGTAGCACTGAACCCGATCATATCGCTATTTGCCTGATTTCGTGCCCGCGGTGGAGGAAAAAATGCTAACAGACAAACAGACAAACAGACAGACAGACAGACCCAACTACTGTACCCTCGCTGCGCATGCGCTCCGAGGGTAATCTATGCTAGTACTGTTTAGCTGATACGCAATAGCTCTGAACATACAGTTACCATCATATAGCGCATCATGGATAGATAGTGAAACCATTTTGACTGGCAATTGTTTCTAGCTTATGCAATGGCATTATTCCTCACTTCAATGCTCTGTCACATGTCTTACATACCCACTCATTGCCTATATTACTAACATATCTGAGGTCAGAACTGAACACACATTCCAGCAAGTTGTTGCTGCACTTGGTATATTTAGCTGGGTTACATGACACAACACTCTTGCTATACATCAGACAGTGGCAACATGTGCAAACAAAATCAGGTCCATTCTTGATATCAGAATGAAATTACATAATAGCTTGTTGTACAGACACTGGTTTTTAAGTTGCTCTTGTGCTTGCTTTGTGGTTTCTGTCTTTTTCTCGTCTATGCACAGTTTGCTTGCTAGTTTCACTTGTTCTCATGCTTGCCATGTGCTCTCTATTCAGCTGTTGTCTATGCACAGTTTGCTCGCTAGTTTCTGATGCTCTTTTACTGGCCTTTTGCAACTTATCTTTAGCTTTAATAGCTGATTTGACATTATCTGGAACCCGGACACAGTGGAGCGTTATGAGAAGAAGCAACACATGCCTCTTCCTCACTGTCACTCACGGAACTGTAGGAGGTCAGGCTACTATCACTCAGCGAGAGAGAATCAAGGGTGATTGACTCATCCGACTCATCATCACTCTGATCCGCGTCTGAACAACTGACATCGCTGTAAAATAGTCGGGGTCTATCACACAAGTTGCTTCTTCCATACCAGAGCCTTCTCCGTAAGTTCCCTCTCACTAGCGATGAAGCCCTCTAACTCGTCAGCAGTTATCTCACGACACGGTGATGGGGAACAAGGTAGCAAAGGTGAGCTGGAACTTTCTGTCCTGGACTGGCACACGCGCTTTGCCGCCCAGCTTGCCATACGGCAAACTATCTCCAATCACAGACGGCGTTTAGAGCGAGCACTAAGTGTTTCTCGGCCATTACATCGACGACCGTGCGTTTTCGGTTGGAGGTCCTCCCTACATTACGTCGACCGACACCTAGCTGTGCTGTGCCAGCGCAGCGCGCCACCCACACGGGGACGCGCGCACACGCAAGTCTGCCATCGTATATACCGGAAATTGCACGTTCGTTGTCAGTCTCAGTTTTACGCATGCGCAAAACGTCATCGTCAAAATGGCTTCTCGTTCTTCACTCCTCAAACTTGCTAACAGCAGCACACATGGAGATGAAACATGGTATGCACATCATTTCCATGGCGACAACAGGTATTTTTTCTCTAGTACTTTAATTTTTATAGGGGCTTGCCCCAATCGTATAAAAAGAAATGGAGACAAGATAGGGATGGGTACATGAAACATGGGTAATGAACAGATTTGAGTACGCTGACACCCCCAACCCCATCACATGTTGTTGCCTAGGTGTGAAGTATTAACATTCACCAATACAATACTCAGAACTTACAATACCCTTATAGAGTCCAAGTGGAGTTTAAAAGCCAATTGGGCCTTAAGAGTAGCACACCAGGCAACAATATAGGGATTGTGTGATGGGGTTGGGGGTGTCAGCATACTCAAATCTGTTCATTACCCATGTTTCTTGTATCCCATCCCTCTCTTGTCTCCCTTTGTTTTTATACGATCCCTCTTTTTTTTTATTCGAAGGATTTTTAATTTACTTGTATACTAAGTACTACCGTACTTAGTGATACGTGGCCCACTAGAAGCACTACATTTGTTGGTTGGTCTTGTGTGTATTCCAGTCAGGTGCCTGTACTGTCTGTCCTCTACTTCCCCCTACCCGGATCAGGTAGGAAGAACGGCACCGCGTACTAAATGAAAGGGGCGTGGTCACCGTGACCTCTGGCGTTATCGCACGACGCGTAATGCAGCATAAGTGATGTTTCAATAATCCTGAAGTGTGGTTTATTGTTGATCTCCAAAAGAGGACTTAATGCTCTCTGCTTCTCCTCCAAAACTTTCTTCAGAGCCTTCAGCTTGGAGCTCTGACAACCAAAGCAGAAAAGCTTACCAGCAGACACAGTGAATGGCTCATACTTGTATTGCGAGACCCTTTCGGCAGGAGAGACACTCTTCGGGTCGTTTTTTGTTGACGGAATCGTATGTCTCTTGTAAAACCTGCCGCTGTTGGTCTTTATTGCCCTCTTTCTGGCTAACTGAGATTTCTGTGGTGCCTTGAGTCGATCAAGTAACGATGGAGCCGGAGTAGCGGAACAAGAAGTGGAGGAAGTATCGCTCTCTACCTCAGAAACTGACGACTGAGTGTCCACAGCGTTTGAGCTACATGTATATACTCGAGCAATGGCCGCCAGTCGCCATAGTAATTGTGTGTCACATGACTGCACGCGCACGCGTACAAATATCACTAAGTACGGTAGTGCTTAGTATATAGGGATGACACAGGTTGTCCTGCATTATGCCCATACATTTGAGATTTTCATCTTTCACTTTCTATTCCAACTTTGACACATCAGACTAATTTGTATCGTCACAAAGAGCATGTATCCAAGAAATCTTTTAAATTTTCTTCTTCTTGTTGTTTTTCAGTTTCAACAAGCATATCTCAAAAACCGGGTATGATATGGATATGAAACTTTGCACAGATATTGGAATCCATGACAGGTTGTGCAAGAGGTAAACAACAACAAATAGCCCCAGGCAATACATTATGATAGAGACAAATAAAGTGTGCTAACTGGGTAAAGCTAATACCCAGAGTGATAAAACTTTGTACACACATGCAACCCATCATTAGTATAAAAATGTAAACAACAACAAACAGCCTCAGGCAATAAAAACTTGTAAAATATGTTTGTGCCTATAACTTGCTTATGGTTGGTCCTCTAACAATGAAACTTGGTACACGATGTACCATGATGAGAGTTGATTGCAACAGAGATTACAAGTTTGTAAACAAAAAAAAACAGCCTCAGGCAATAAATACTTGTAAATGATGTTTGTGCCTCTAACTTGCTTATGGTTGGTCCTCTAACAATGAAACTTGGTACACTGATGTATATACCAGGTAGGAGTTCATCGAAACAGAAATTACAAGTCAACAAACAGCCTCAGGCAATGAATACTTGTAAATGGTGTATGTGCCTCTAACTTGCTTATTGTGGGTCCTCTAACAATGAAACTTGGTACACTGATGTACCATGGTGAGAGAGTTCATCGAAACAGAAATTACAAGTTTGTAAAGAACAACAAACAGC
Source organism: Geodia barretti (assembly GCA_030341885.1). Classification (NCBI taxonomy): domain Eukaryota; kingdom Metazoa; phylum Porifera; class Demospongiae; order Tetractinellida; family Geodiidae; genus Geodia; species Geodia barretti. The sequence continues at coordinate 8,385 of CASHTH010003534.1, forward strand.
CTCAGGCAATTAAACGTGAAGTCAGCGGATAAAATATCTGCTAAGCGCTTCTAGCAGAACTTGCGCGCTCACAGCTCGCACAATGAATTGCAGAGGCGGAATCGATTCCGTGCGCATGCGTATAAAAGGGGCGGTGCCTGGCACAAACATGGAGGCGGAAAATTCAAAAACATACCAGAAGGCAAGTGTATGGAGCCTTCGTTTGTACCGCTAGCGTAATGCTGGAACAACATCGCTGCGGTGCGTAACACGGATTGGTTATAAAATGTGCGCACGCGCGTGTAATATAATACGTATAGTGAAGTGCGTGCAAGCTGGCTGTATGGCTCAGTCTTCCTCCAAGGATGTTCCTCAGGACTCTGCTGAGGGCTAGGGCTAGGACTAGTTCCTCAGGACTCTGCTGATGGAAAGAAGAAGATAAATAATATCAGCTATGTCAAAGAGCTTGTGTGGAGTAAAATTTACATGAGCAAGAAATGTCAGTTTGAAGATGTAACAATCATCCCATTGTACTACTGCATCACATGCCCAGGTCATCCCTGTCTTGTCTCCTTGCTTTTTATGGCATCCCTATATTCCACACTTTTTTAATTCGCAGAATTTTTGATTTACTTGTAATTATCGGGTTGTATAGAAATTATTCCTGGAACATTCTCGGATTCCAGCAGCCCCAAAAAATTCCCAAATTATGCCTGGCATAATTTCCGCACCCCTAATATATACTAAATGAAAGGGGCGTGGTCGTCCGTCATGCGCATGTCCATGTAAGCATAGTACGAAGTTTTCGCTAAAAAGCTGCAGCGTTTCGCAACATAGATGGCAAGAAAACGCATTCGTACGGTTTTAGCGGGAGATTTGAGCGGCAAGAAGTCAGCGAAAGTAGCTCCCGCTTTTTTTTGCCAATGGCACTGTCCCTGGTCCATTTTGGAGAGATTGTTTTTGGAGGAATTGATGGAATAATAGCGCAGAAATAGCCTTCTTGCACGTACTGCTGACTGCCAAATATATATATAATAGTAAGTATCAAATTGAAGGTGATTATACGTAGCATAATTGTAACTCAGATGCACTGTGAGAATGCAAGAACGTCCGAGAAGTGACGTGTCAGATGGCAGATCTTGGTGGTGTCCACAGCGTAAAGGACGAAAATCAATACGCGACGGCAGTTTCTTCTCAATCACGGCTTCCACTGAAGAAGTGGCTGCTTTTGGTGCATTTCTGGCTGCGGCAGTTCCCTGCCACTACAGCAGCACTAGATGCTGATATCAGTAAATGTACAGCGATTAATGTTTACCAGTGGTTTCGGGAGGTATGCTCAACAACCCTCCTTAACACTCCGATAGTGTTGGGTGGAAATGGAGTAATTGTGGAGATAGATGAGTCTAGACACAAACCGAAGGTGTGTGTAGAAATATTGGTAAAAACTTGGGGTAATTCCTGTCCTTTGGCCCTTGCAGCATCACCGTGGGCGTCCCCCTCACCATCAGTTATGGGTCTTTGGAATGGTGGACACTTCCCAGGTCCCAGTTCGTGGACCCTGCAACTGGGGTGCACACCCAGACAGTAGAAAGCTACTGGAATCGTGTAAAAACGAAACTGAAGAGAATGAAAGGTTGTGATGGGGACCAACTACCGAGTTATTTGGACGAATTCATGTGGAGGGAGAGGTACGGCAAGACGGGTAATAATGCCCTGCAAAGTATCATGAGGGATATAGGTACACAGTATCCTGTTTGAAGTGACACGGTTACTAAGAGTCTGCACTTATACCATCGAGCACCTTACACCAGTCAGTTCTGCATTCATTATCAGCATCTTCACACATCTCTCTTCACAGTCATTCACTGCAATCAACACTACTCAGCACCACGCCCACGATTGCGTTACAAGTTTTGTGGGCAAGTGCGTTATGAGCACGTATGACCACGCCCCTTTCATTTAGTATATATACGCTATACTACGCTGACGATTGCGTTACGCATCGCACGATAGCGCCAGAGGTCACGGTGACCACGCCCCTTTCATTTAGTACGCGGTGCCGTTCGATCCCCCTACCCTTCCTTGCTCTGCCCTGTGTTCCTAACCTTCCCCTTGTTCCTCCATTTCGTGCTGCTCCCTTTCCACTTGCCGTGCGGCTTCCCCTCCCCCTACCTCTACTCTCACTTCTTTGTTCACTTCTTCCTGGTCCCATCCCATCTTCATCACTCTCTGCGTCTCTCTCTCTGGTGCCTGTCTGCCGCCTTCTGACCCTTGTTCGTGTTCCTGTACTTTCACTCTGGCTTTCCTCACCCTCACTGTTCTCACTCTCACTGTCGTCCCTCTGTGATCGTCTTCTCCTCCTCTGTCTATGCAGGTTACTCTCTGCTGGTGATGGTGGCGAGGTTGGAAGAGAAGGGGAGACAGGCTCTTGCTCATCATCTACGTTGGAAAGCCAAGTTATATTCTGCATTCTGTAATGTTTTTATGAATACATTCACATGCAGGTGACCTATATCGTAAAATGAGAGGACTGACTTGAGAGACTGATTCTGAAGAGAATTTACTTTATGTCATATGATTTATGTTTTTATGTACCTGCACTGGATTGCAGCTCCTCCAGGTCTGTAAAGTCAGCTTCACTTCCTGTGGAACTATCTAAGACTTGTTGCAATGTGCTAAAATTAGCTGCCATAGTACTCTCTGTTCCGCGCGTAGTCGTTTGCGTTTCGTCGCTTTTGCAGCTGCGCACAGGTGTGGGCGTTGCCACCAAGAAGATCGATTGTGAACTCTGAACTATGGTACACGAAGTAGCAAAAGCCGCCTGCCACTCGGGAAAGACGCGTGTTGCACCGGTTTTCGCCGCGATGTGAAAGTAAGTTCTCGGTGAACTGAAGCAGACACACAGTGGCGTTACACGTTACCTTTGGGCGGACACCTAAATATGTCCGCGGCGCGTTAAGTGTTAAGGCCACGTTTAAAATGGCGACCAGCAAGCGACACAGGACGGATTTGACGCTTGGTCAAAAGCTGGAAATAGTCTCTGTTATGGAAAGAGAGCGACCTTCCCAAGCTGAATTGACTAAGCGTTTTAAATCTAAGATTGCCAAATCGAAAGATGCAATATTGAAGGAGGCAGAGAAAAACAAGTTTGCTACTCGTAAGCAGAAGAGAGCCAGTAAAGACGATGATGTAGATGCCGCGCTCTATACCTGGTTCGTTGACGCTAAAGCACGGGACGCTCCCGCAATCCTGGAGGAAAAGGCAAACCACTTCGCCTCGGTACTCGAGAAAGATTTTAAAGCTACGAATGGGTGGCTTTGCCGGTGGAAGACCAGGCATGGCATTAAAATTTAAGCAATGTAAGGGAGAATGTTGACCAAATTGGTTCAGTGAAATTCAGTAATGTGTAGCAGTATAGGTATTGAACCAACACTACCAAGACTGTGTGGGTCACAGGTCAAATGTTCCCGCCCAAAGCCCTTTAGAATACTATCGTCACACTATCACAGTACCGCTATTAGATCATCTACTCTCTGAGTTAAACACAAGTTTTAGTAAGCACCAGCACTTGAGCACCCCCCTTTCAGAAATCCGAGCTACACCACTGCTGCCCCCCCCTCTTTCTGCATGTAAGGCAGGTCTTTGCCGCTGAGAGAGTCCCCTTGCCCTTGCCAAATAAATGACGATTGCTGAAAGTAATACTTGGTTAGACAATGAGGTCCATACACTGCCTTATTTCCCCTCCTGGACAATGTATGTACGGGCCGGATAGAATTCCAATATCAAGTGATTGTGCTCAGCATCATGTGCCCTCTATCTGTCCTTCCCAGTTTCAAAGGTACTCAGCACTTAAGAGGCCACAGTTGTGTGAGTTATATAGCACTCCAACCTCCATGTATACGTTTTGTGTTTATTTCTCTTCTCTGTCCCCTCCCTTCTCTTCTCCACTCTCCTCAATTTTAAAGGCTTGCCTGAGTCTTTACGTGTGTAGAACGCGGCCTTTAGTCGGTTGAAGTGGATTGTGTTTGGGGCCCCAATTTCATCTGACTTCTTTACACGATAAGTGACGTCCGAAAGCGGTTCGATAATCTCGATGGGGCCACTCCATGGACAGTGCAGCTTCCGTGGTGTTCCTTTTGGCGTTGCAGAGTTGTGGACCCATACCAGATCGCCTGCCTCGTACGGTGCACCGAAGAGTTGACTGTCGTAACAACTTTTCTGCCGGCAGTGCTCCGTTAGGGAATTGTCTCTTGCACATGAATAAGCATTCCAAAAGGTGGCTGACAGCTGCGCTGCATACTCTGTGACTATAGTAGTGCTGCTCGGAGTTGAACCATACATTAAATCCACAGGGAGGCGAGCCTCTCGCCCGAACATGAGGAAGAACGGAGAGTATCCAGTTGTTGCCTGAACACTTGTGTTGTAGGCCATGATTACTTTTTGAAGATGCTCCTCCCAGGAGGCAGGGTGGTCATTTATTGTAGTTGCCAACATATTGAGGAGGGTGCGGTTGAACCGCTCTACGAGGCCGTCGCATTGTGGATGGTAGGGGGTGGTTCGTGTTTTCTTGATGCCAAGACATTTGCAAATTTCCTTGACCAATGTAGATTCAAATTGTCGACCTTGGTCACTGTGCAGTTGCTCCGGGGGTGAAAACCGAAGAAACATCTCGTTGACTAGTTTATTGGCAACAGTAGTAGCTTCCTGGTTGGGAATCGCATAGGCCTCTGCCCACTTCGTGAAATAATCCATGGCAACAAGCACATATCGATTTCCAGCAGGACTGTTGGGAAGTGGGCCAAGGATGTCTACAGCAACTATCTGCATTGGTTCCCCAGCTCTGATAGTGCCAAGAGGAGCTCTCTGATGCGGGGAAGCTGTCTTCCGAGCAGCACAGGTTTTGCAAGTTGAGCACCATAGTTTGAAAAACCAGGCCAATAGTACCTTTTTCCACTCCCAGGTGCCCCTATGGCACGCCGTTTGTCACAAAATTCTAACCGCTCAAATCCGGGATTTTAAGCCTAAATTCCAGCATTCTAAGCGCGTTGAAACGCCGCTAGAATCCGGGATCACGTTTCTGCATCCGTGTTACGTTTTCATTATTCCCAGTCCTTATAATCCCAGATTATAACATACCTTATAATGCTGGATTATAAGCTGCCGCAAAAACAGCATTCTAAGGGCGTCGACATGCCCCTAAAATCCAGGGTAGATCCGCGTTTATTCCCGGACTAAACTTTCCTTCTAATCCCGGATTATAACATAATAAACTTGGCGTGAAAAAACCGTTTACGTGGTATACGGCGCGTATGCAGGCACGCTCAACACGTGGCTCTCTGCTGCTCTCTTCTGGTCACGGCTGGCTAGGCTGCAAGATGTCCTTGGTACCCCTGAAAGTTAACAGTGAAACAGCGCTAGGTATTTTGCAAGTCTTCTAAAGTACGCATATCCATTTCTGCTTCGGAGGAACAGTCAGAAGGTACGTATATACTTCAACACTTCTCCGCTAAATGTGTGGACGTTCAAGATATATCTGACCTGGAAGAAGGAGACAGACTGACCTTGACCTTGAGGGTTAGCTAGTAGCTATGTGGCAGAGGTTTAGCTTTCAAAATTGTGCGCAGGAGGATGGGAAGAGAGCGGGGAAGTTATGTGCCAAGCTAACAACCCCCCACCGATGCCTATAAATCTGCCCTGGGCAAGCTATTTCCTACATCAGCTCCCACTTTCCAGGGGCCAAGCTCCTCCAGGTTTGCACTATTAAATCCACTGCAAGCAAATTCATTGTCAGGTTTGACCTCAGGTTTGGAAAACTCTTAAAGAGTTTCCTTCACCTGCTTCTTTGTCATTGACCGAGTAAACTCCACTTTTCTCGCTGCCTTCTAGTTGATGCTGTTGGAACGAAATTTTTGGCGACTCAAGGACAAGGACCCATTGCTTAAAAGGTTGTACACAATAGAGGTACTTTCTTCTTCTCAAATGGTCCACAATAGACAAAGAATGAGGGCTGGAGATGCCCCATTTTTTGAAATGTGACTCCTCCAAGAAACTCATTGAGGTTAATCTCCAACTGGAGATGAAGTGCTAGAAATATCAAGTAAAGAATCCATGTATATGGTGGAAGGAGGACCAGATGTTGCACAGCTTTCATTTGTGTTAGATAAAATGCTCCAGATTTTTACACTTCTGGACATAATATCTATGTAGGCTTTGCTGGCAGAGCAGCAGGTAAATGTAATTAACACAAATGCCAGCCTAAGTGCCTTCTCTAGAAAACAATGGTGGGTGGGTTGAGAGTGCACTTCCACATAGACCGGTGTGGTCCACTTCTACTCTAACTATGCACAAGCACTGTCAGCTTCTAAAACATTCCTCACTGCTAGGTGTGTTCTTGGTGTTAATCCCTAGACGTTGTTGGAGCTGAGAGAAACCATCCTACCAAAGCTAATTAGTTTGATGATGTTTCCGAATTATTCGAGCAACTGCGAGTCCTAGAAGAATACCCGCTTCCTATTACAGGGGTGTTGAAGTTAAAGATGAAAGGGGCTGCACCTGTAGCCCCACAAACCTCATTGGGGCTGCATGGGTATTATAGCTGCTAAAAAGCCGATGGGGTCCAGCACTTTCATGCATCTCTCTACTGTCCAACGATTCAGTCTCAGAATCGGTCTCAGACTCATGATCACAACCGCTGCTTCCAGTCGCGCTCCTACTTTCACTCACATCTGAGGTACTAGTAGAGGGTAGGGAAGCAGTACTCGGTCCAGCAACACCCGTTTTAGACCAGAAAGACGCCAATGTCGGATTACTCGCCATCGCTAGCAAAAGCAAATGCAATAAAGTTCACCCTGTGTGCGCATGTGCAAGAGGTGCGCGCTAGACGGGGCTGCGTTTTCTATCTCTGGCGCAACGAATTTTACGGTGGAGCTGCATGCAGCCCCATAGCGCCAGATCGGCACCCCTGCTATTAGCTTCAGCGGTGAAAGAGCTATTTATACTGGTGGAGTTGTAAGAGATACAAGTAAATTAAAAATACTGCGAATTTGTAGGATACATGAAGCATGGTTAATCAACAGATTTGAGTACGCTTACACCCCCAACCCCATCACACAATTCCTATATAGCTGCCTGGTGTGCTACAGGCTAAAGGTTACTAAAAAGCAAGCATTCTTTCACTGTGTCCCTGTTACTTTTAGTAACATGTATGCTGCCACATTCCCTTTAATTAAACTCCACTTGAGGGTGTTGGTTACGCAGTGTATCGTAAGTTCTGATGGTGAATGTTTAATACTTCACCTAGGCAACAGGTATAACGACTTTTCAACTTGGTATGTATGCCATTATATCATTTGCATGACGATTACATGTTTCCATGACGACCGCATTTTGTTTCAAAAAAGCCTTTTTAATAAAAACACTTCTTCACTCCTCCGATAGGCAGGCCTCAAACTCCAGCCGGCCAAGTGCACCCTGTGCCAGGAATCAGTAACATTCCTGGGGCACGTCGTCTCAAGGGATGGAATTGCTGCACATCCCGCTGGCAGGTGGGTGTAGGCCAGGTAGCCACTTTATCCGTTTTGGCGGGGTCTGTAGCAATGCCATCCCTTGAGACGATGTGCCCCAGGAATGTTACTGATTCCTGGCACAGGGCACACTTGGCCGGCTGCAGTTTGAGGCCTGCCTGTCGGAGGCGTTCAAAAACGAGGGCAATATTCTTGAGATGGGCCGCAAATGTACTGCCAAGGATAATGATGTCATCTAGGTACACCAGACAGGTGGTCCAAGGTAAACCAGCAAGGGTGGAGTCCATTAATCTCTGGAAAGTGGCTGGGGCGTTACATAGTCCAAACGGCATGACGTTAAATTCAAACAACCCATGTGGTGTGCAGAAGGCGGTCTTCTCGCGATCCCTGTCTTCGGCTTCCACTTGCCAGTACCCGCTGATTAAATCTAGAGTTGTGAACCATTGGGCATTGGCCAAGGTGTCCAGCGTCTCATCTACTCGAGGTAGCGGGTAGGCATCTTTCCTGGTTACGCTGTTTAGTTTTCTGTAGTCGACACAGAACCGCAACGACCCGTTCTTTTTCTTAACGAGTACAATTGGTGATGCCCATGGGCTTTGCGATTGTCGAATCGTGCCCTTTCCCAGCATTTCGCTCACTAGTCGGCCGGCTTCTTGTCGGTAGGCTGCTGGAATCCTTCGCGGCCTTTGTCGGATAGGGGCACTCCCACCGGTCTCGATGGTATGCTTAGCTGCAGTCGTCCGCCCTGTGTCATCCGGATTTTCTGCAAATGTGTCGGAGTAGTTGAGTAATAGGCCAAGCAGTTGATCGCCTTGTTTAGGGGTGATGTTTTGTTGATATGCCAATTTGGACAGCAACGAGTATTTCGGAGAGGATGGGCAGGGGCTTGCATCCTGACCAGGGCTGTCTACCTGGCATACCTGTTTATGGTCAACCGCCTCGATGGTGGCAATGTGGGTCCCCTTAAACAGTGTTACTACTTCGGAAGCAGGGTTTATTAGCCGAACAGGAACCTCTGAGGGAGATGGGGTTACTAATGCTCGAGCCACCATAACTGGAAGGCGTTTGTTGGGGATTTGCTCTAGGAGATACGTGCATGCTGAAGTGGCCCCAGTTACATGTGCAATAACTTCCAACTCACTGGCGGCAGGGATACGGAGGGTCTTTGTCACTGAAACAGCAAGTTGTCCAGTGGAAGGGGATTCTTCGGAAGTGAGGGGTAGCGTGGTGGAGTCGGCTAGTGTTAAGGTACAATTCTTCAGGTCCAGTGTGCACTGGTTGAGGAAGTCCAAACCGAGTATCGCCTCTGCTGTGAGTCCCTCCGCTATCGCGAATGTGACGTCCACTTTATGGCTCCCAAACTTGACTGGGATGGTAGCACGGCCGTACACCGTTAGCGGGGATCCGTCTACGGTTACTAGCGACTGGCCAGGCCAGGGCTGCAGGTCAGGTGGATTGGTGGACGTGGTGAGATCCCAGATATCCTTCCGAAGGAGGCTGACAGCTGCTCCCGTGTCTACCATAAATAATGCGGCGGTGTTCAGTGCTGTTCCTTGGACGTGGTAAGCAGTGGTGGCCGTGCAAGAGAAAACGTTGTGCGTATTTATGGCCCTTGAATCACCCCCAAACGCTCGGCCCTCAGCGTCAGGGGTTGTCAGTTTCCCTGACGGCGAGTACGGGGCTGAGGTGCGGGACAGTTGCGAGCGATGTGGCCGACTTCCCCGCAGCGATAGCAGGGCCCGTTGCGTCGTTGCCGGAAACGTCGATCGGTGTCTCCTCGGGGTTCCTGGGACATTCGGCGGCGTTGTGGCTGCTCTGTAGAGAGGCTCGTCTCCAGTTTTTCCATTCGCTGCATCAGCTGCTGCAGCATGTCGCCGAGTCGCGGGTCCGAGTTACGACTTACTCCGGCGGCGGGCAGCGCTGACGGGACGGCGCTTGAGGCCCCGCGGGAAGAGAGGCTCAGGTGCGCCTGCATTTCTAGGGTGTAGGTAACGGCTTCGTCCATGTTGCTCGGTCGTTTCTGTCGGACGCTGAAGGCGAGCTGTGGGTCCTCGAGCTGCAGAAGAAAGCGATCGACGGCCATGCGCTCCCGCGCGCTCTCTTCGATGTCGGGGAATGCCTTGTTAACTAGGTGTTTCAGGTCCTCGCCGAAACTGGCCCAGTCTTCCTTCGGCTGCTTCTGTCTTACGTGGAATTCTGCAGCGTAGAGCCCTCTCCTGCTCTCTGGGTCGAAACGGTTCAGGAGGGCGGTCCTGGCGGCTGAATACGAACCCCGTGCGTCGGCAGGCAGATTTTGGAAGGCGATCTGCGCTCGACCGACGAGACGGACGGCGAGCCACTGCAGTTGCTGCTCCTCCGTCCAACCGTTGAGTGCTGCGACATTCTGGAAGTGAGTTGCCCATGCATCGAATGGTCCTTCGCCAGAGTACGGCTCTGGAATTACCAGTGGTCGTTCGGCCATGACAATCCCGATCCTGCCGACTACGCCAGTGTAGAACGCGGCTTCGGACCGGCGCTGGGCGATAGAGCAGTCTGGTGCAATAAGATCATGGGCAATTTCTAAGGGCTAGCCTAGGCATTTTATAGGTGAGTATATACATGACTGACATGACTGTTTGTCCATTGTGGAGAAGACGACAAGGTGACAGAGATATACATGTAAGTTTTCCGGACTAGATGGCTCCAGCTGTTACATTAATCACCCTCCATAATCCCTGTCTTGTCTTCTTGCTTTTTCTACCATCCTTATATTTACAGTAATTTGTGAGTCTGTCTGTTACCACGTTTTCTGCCACCACACGCAACAAACCGGCCAAAGAGCGACAGCAGCGGGTTCTGTTGTACACTGGCTTCATTTCAAAAATTGCAATTTTTGTAAAAATAGTGAATCTGTCTCAAGGATGAATGAAGTCTGGGTGGACCAGAACTGGGGCTGATGTCAGCTTGTGTTTCAGAAAGTCATAGGCTTGTTGGCATTCTTCGGTCCACTCTAATGTGACCGTCTTTTCAGTGAGGCGGTTGAGGGGGTTTTGCAATGTGGGCATAAACCGGCGGTAGTAGTTAGTCATTCCAAGGAATTGTTGGACGCCACGTTTGGAGACTGGTGCAGACGACGCTGTTACCCCTTCGGTTTTTTCTGGGTCAGTTGCAATGCCCGCTGGGGAGATGATGTGTCCGAGGTATGCAACAGCTTGTCGGCACAGGCTGCATTTGGCCGGTTGAAGTTTCAGTCCTGCCCTTCTGAGGTAGGCGAATATTTGGCCAATGTTGCAGAGGTGTGTTGGTAGTCCTTCCTTAGTATGATTATGTTGTCTAGATAAACCAGTGGCTGGGGCGTTGCAGCATCACGTTGAATTTGAAAAGCCGTCCGGGGATGAGAATACTGTGCCATCGAGCTCAACCTGTCAGTGGCCACCCATGAGATCTAGGTTAGAGAACCATTGTTATCCAGTGAAGGTGTCCATCGATGGGGTAGGCGTCTTTGCACGTTAACAGTGTTGAGTTTCCGACAGTGCACGCAAAATCGGAGTGTCTCTTTTGCGAAGACGATGGGGGCTGACCACAGGCTCTGGGATCGCTGTATTGTTGCTTTGTCCAAGATGTCTGTAATCAGGTTACTCGCGTCCTGGTGATATGCCATGGGGATACGCCGAGGGTGCTGCTTGATTGGCGGAGCCGCACCCGTCATGTTGTTGCAACTTCCTCGAACACTCTGCAGAACTGCAGATCTGTTCCAGCATATAGTCCCCACAGACAGCTGGTGAAACATGCCCCATAATTTCCAACTCACAGGAGGGAGGGATGTGGAGATCTTCTACTATTGACACCGGCACGGTTTCGCTTCTTTGTGAAGAGATGGGATTCATTGCATCTGGTAATGTCAGTACTCACACTCGGAAATATAATGTCCCATGGTTGTGACGCTGTGTTCTTAGATGACGATTCCATTTGCTCAGTATGGTTTCTCCTGTGATCCAGGCCCTTTGTTTGACTGTAGTATTGAACTGAGGGCTGCTGATATCAATGGACCTGAAACACTGTAGTTTTGTAGTTTTTACCGCTGCCTCTTTGTCACCTGCTGCATTTGGAACTGTAACCCTCCGTGTCACATTTTCCCTTCCACCACACTGTGTTTCTATTGTGGAATGAAAGTGGTCAGGGAGTGTCTGCCAAAAGCAAACAGTCTTGTCGAGTTTTCAGGATATCTTTTAGACTCATGAACCTCTTCTTTCACCACTCCACAGTGACACCGTTAACTTCTCCTGCTTTGCCATTGACCTTTATATGCCTGATGTTGTAGCATTTCTCTGACCTATCCAGCCACCCATTAGAAGCCTTGAAGTTAGGTCCTTGAAGTTAGGTACTTGAACACCTACAATTTCTTCACAGAGTTGCTGTCCTATGTTTTTTTGAGCGGGGATCACATACAACTTGTAGACTGCTTCATTTAGTCCGAAAATTCGCACAGTTTTTTACCTCTTCCGCAAGCAGACACTTCACCCACTTTATTGGCTTCATAAAGCTTGAGGATACCGTCCTTTTTCTTTCAGAAGAGACGAGATCTGTGTTCGTCCACAATCAGAGTTCAGCAAGCTCCTAACAGGGGATTATATCTCACTGCCTTTTTGACCTCAACTTTCCTCAAGGTGACATCTTTCTAAATAGCGACTGCGATGAACACCACCCGGGCGCAACTGCAACTCCCTGACGAGTGAACACTTCACCGACGCCGTGCACAAGTTGGTCACGCAAATGAGGAAGCTGGAGCCAGCCCTCTCTGATACCCGGTCGCAAAGACTGGAGGACTGACCCCCCCATAGCGGGGCGACGCCCGGCGCCCTACTCGCCAGAATCGACGAGATCTCCAGAGGTGTCATCACTGCAAGGAACTGGGACTCGAAACTGCCCGGTGCCACAGCCTTCAGCACTGACCCAGGAAAACTACGGCGCCAATAGCCAGGCTACCGAGGGTGATGTACCAAAAGCCCACTCTTCACCGACTCCCTCAGCTTTCCACGTCCGCGGCTGGATTGGACCACTGACTGTCTCGTTCCTGGTTGATACAGTATTTGCTGTCAACCTTCTAAGAAAGGGCTATGCCGACCACGTGACAACACTGAGCAGGCTCTCGTCAGTGTGAACGGATCGCCGCTAAAGCTGCACGGATACGCCACACTGCTGGCCGACCTTGGGAGTAGCAAGTCTGAAGTGAGATTCATGATTATCCGGGCATTGGGCGTTCCTGGTAACAGTGCATGAAATTACAGTCGGACATCGGACATTTTCCGAGCATTTGAAGCACTTGTCCGAGCAATAATCGTTCTGTTCTGCCTTACTGTCCGAACGCGGCGACGACTACACGGGCCCACACGCACGCGATTAAGAAAGGCGTGGTTCGTTTAGCGCGTAGGCTGATGATCTAGCTAGCTACGCCTTCTTTCCCAGCCTCACTCCCACGCGCGGTCTGCGGTGAGGGTGTGGCTATGCGAGGCTCAATAGCATGTGGCTTCTTAGCTCAGCTAGAGTCCGCTGCAAGTCTGTGGAGATAATGAAGAGAGGTCTCCAAGCATCCTCCAGTGAGCCCAGACTAGATAATTTAGATGATTGGACGCAGGTTGACTGAGATTGACTCCGCAACTCATGTATTGTATGCAATGTAGAATTGATATGGCTGATCAACAGCGGAGAATGGCAGAACAAAATTGATTGTGCTTGGACAAATTGTCCACAGACTTTTTGTGTCTATTTTCATGCACTGCAAGGAAAAAAGTAACAAAGTGTTGTTTGCACAAGAGTCAGTGAAACTTGATAGACCAACGTTTCGGAGCCCTCTCGGGTTCCTTCATCTGGGTAAAAGACTGAACTTCGCAACTGAATGACTGCTAGCCTTAAATGAAAGTGACTGATGGAGATGACTACAAAGGCATACGAACTCCGTTACTTCTCAAGTAGTGTATCCCACATGTGTGAAGTCTCAAGTCCATCATCTCTGTTCTACTGACTCTAGTGTAAACAGCACTTTGTTAACCCTCGGCGCGCATGCGCAGCGAGGGTTACGGTAGTTGGGTTTGTGTGTGTGTCTGTCTGTTACTCGTCATCTCACTTCTCGAGTGTTCGTTCGTCTCACAAAGGATACCACCTACTGAACGGGCAATGAAGGTCAGAAATTTCGAACGGATTTCGCTGAAAACGCTCCGTTGCAAAGCTGGAGCGCGAAAAAGCCAATATGCAAATACACAGCGGCTTACTGCGGCATGATCGATCCGCGTGCTCTGCGTACCTCGGAGGCACCAGAAGATGCAGCGCAGGGCGTGTATTGCCTCTCGCATGCTATCTAGTAGTGTAGTTAGCCCGCATCAGACTCTGCACGAGCTGGCAAGAGACCACGAGCTAAAACTAAACCCAGCCCATCAATTAGTGGTACGGCGCATGCGTTTACTTATACGTGCGCGTCATAATACGCCGAGGGTTTGCACTTCAGTGCTTTTCATTACTTTATTAGTTATGTCCGGAGAACAAAGAAGCCTCAAGTATGTGGACGGACTTATGGCGCACTGTATAGTGCTGGTTCAGTAGCTAACTACATTAGGCACAAACGATGTTGTATAGCATCACAAAAGGCTACTTTGCCCATCCATAGCAGACCAGGTGCCAAGCAAACAAAAGGAAAGCCTTTAGTGGCTCTAGGCGTCCTGTAAGCATTCTCCTGGTTGTTTTCAGGTCTCTGTTGCCATACATGCTCGGCATGATGATGGCCACAACACAACACTGTGCAATCCGCACCCCTGTCCTGCTGTGCAATGGCTGTGCAGTATACTTTTGCGTTATGGAGCGAAGACACACACTGTATCTGAGCATAAGTAAGCCTGTCCAAATTGCTATTGATTCTGCCACCTTTACATAAGAACATAAAAGTTTTGCGGTGCCAGGTGTGCACTCCAGTTTATGCTATTTTGTTAACCGTAGTTCCTAGCTTGTGACTAGGTAGCATTAGCAGGGTGTTGCATACAGTGTATACCATCCACACTGTGTCCTCCTGTAAATTAGTTCAAGTGGGTGAGACCATGGAATCAAGCTAATGAAGTGCTGATATGTATTCTTGTATTCAGGAAAGAGGAGTATGAAACTGAGGGCCAGCAGTATGTGGATTTAGAACTTTTTCTATTGGGGATTCAGCATCCAGATTGTCTACCTCTCTTAAAGAAGAACCATGTAACTTTGGAAATTCTTTTTACTATGAGAGAACAAGACTTACAACAGGTTAGTTTATATCCCTTCCCATTCCCATTCTGCAAGGGAGGGGTGTTCTTGGTCTATTATGGTTAGTGCAATGGCTTTTATATTGATTGTGTTACTATTGGTGACGCAATGCTTTTTCTGTAGATAGGTATTCTCGAGGTTGCATTGCAGAAGAAAATTTTGGCAGCTGTTGCAAGCATACATAGAAAGGAATGGGATATGCCACAAAACACGACACATGTGCTTAGGTATTATAATAAGTACATACCTCATGCTAGTCATAGTAGTCAGTTTTTATTCCCAGCTCGTCAGAGGCAGTGATGGCAATGTCTCATCTAAAAAAACACATTCAATACTTGCAAGCAACTTGTCATTTATTGATCAAGAGCATGAACCATAATCACTCCACTTATTGGAGAATGGACAGTGCAAGTACTCAAGAACTATTTTGTGAAGCAAGGAATCTTGATAGCACTGTTTCAGGATTGCAGAAAAAAGTCTCTCAGCTAAAGGATGAAGTGAGTAAATCTTAGTACCAAAGGTTTACATATGAATTTGTTCCAACATAAAAAGCACCCATGCACTGAACGCATTGTGAGTATGGGAGTGTTTAACTTGGATGTGCATTATATGTTGTATGTCCACACGTGTTTGCACACCCAAAGTCATTTGTGGTAGAACTAGGGTTTTCCCGTTGAGTTGTGAGGCAGAGGTAATTGTGAAAACAGTAGAATGTAACACAATGTGCACACACAAAACACACAACTGTTTGTGTATGTGTAGCGCCACCAGTTGAACCCTGAACCACCCTTGGACATCCTAGGCGAACACGTGGTGAACCCTGAGCCGCCCTTGAACATTCTAGGCGAGCACGTGTATTGCAAGTTTGTATGTGTATGTGATAAAATCTTGAATATGTGGAATTGGGTAGCGGTCTGGGGTGGTGTGGCTGTTGAGTGCTCTGTAATCTCCACATGGGCACCAGTCACCAGGAGTCTTCTTGGGGACCATGTGGAGGGGTGACGACCAGTTACTGGCAGACGGTCGGATGATGCCCAAATCCAGCATGTGGTCAAACTCCTGGCGTGCTACCCGAAGACGGTCGGGGCCAAGGCGGCGAGCACGAGCTGACACAGGAGGTCCATTGGCCTCAATGTGATGGGTGACATCGTGTCTGATGGGGGCCTCCGGAGTGTAGGGTTGAACGAGTGAGGGAAACGCGGCTAGGATTTTGTCATAGGTGGACATCGGCTTTCGCGGCAGAACTGATGGGCTCAGAGACTTCGTATTGCATGTGACCCCCTGGATAAGAAGGTGAGTCAGTCCATCCGTGAGACGGTGACGACGCATGTCGACGAGGAGGGCAAAGTGGCGCAAGAAGTCTGCCCCGAGGATGGGGTGTTTGATGTCAGCGATAACAAACACCCACCGGAACGTGCGGCGGAGTCGATCCAGCGTAAGGGATCGTTTCCCGTATGTCCGGATGGAAGTGTTGTTAACAGCTTGTAGTGTAAGGTGGTCACATTGTCTTTGACGCTCGACGCGAGAGGGTGGGATGACGCTGACTTCAGCTCCTGTGTCGACCAGATACCGTCGTCCGGTTGCCTTGTCTGAAACTTAGAACAGGCGACTGGTGAGCAGGCCGGTTACACTCGTCGCCGCTAGCGACCGGCCTGGCCATTTCCCGACATTGCGCATGGGGGCCTACACTTCCACGCTGCATCACCGAAGCGTTCGTGGTGCCAGCAGAGCGAGCGGTCGTTGGGGAAGGGTGAACGGCGTGGGGACGAAGGTCGGCGACGGCGGGGTGTCGGCGACCAGGGGCGGCATGGGAGAGCACCTGCTCGGGTAAGAGACGAGACTAGATCAGTTAGGCGGCCGTCCGCAGTTGCTCAACTTCCTCCGTTGGCAGGCCAGGGTTGACCCCCGCGATTGGCACGGCGTCCATGACGCGGTCTGCGAGTTGCGCGAGCTCGTCCAAAGAAGTGGCGTCAGGGGTCGAGGCGAGCACCACACGTACGTTAGACGGCAGACGCTGTAGACCGCATGGCCTCTTTAAGCCGTGACGCGTACGTTGACTCGCCTGCTGGGGTCCAAGCGAATCCACACGACATCCTACCATCCCATTGCTAATGGTCTAGTCGAGCGATTCCACCGCCAACTGAAGGCATCGCTGAAGTCCCAGCCGGACACTACCCGCTGGGCCGAAGCACTTCCATTGGTCCTACAAGCAGGATGTCATGTGCACAGCCGCCGAACTCGTGTACGGTACCACTCTCCGACTCCCCGGGGAGTTCTTCGCACCGAGCCACACAAACATACAGTCCCCAGTTGCCGACTCAATGTACGCGTCACGGCTTAAAGAGGCCATGCGGTCTCTTTCCGCAGTCCCCCCCAGGCACCCACAATTTCGACGGACGTACATTAGCGACACCCTCTCCAACTGCTCGCATGTATTTATCCGGTTTGATGGGGTTCGTAAACCACTTCAGCAACCGTACGATGGTCCATTCCAAGTTCTGGAAGCATTACACAATTAACCGCAATGGCCACCCAACTGTCATTTCATTGGATCGCCTCAAGGCCGCTCATATGGAGCCACCACCTACTCGTACCGCTGACACCTCCCACTCCCCTTCTTTTCTGACACCCCCAACCGCTCCGCCACAGAGAGTCACACGCTCCGGCCGTCATGCGCATTGGCCGCAGCGCCTCGTGTACTACGCCTAGTTCACTGGGAGGGGGAGTGTTGTAGCACCACCAGTTGAACCCTGAACTGCCCTTGGACATCCTAGGCGAACACGTGGTGAACCCTGAGCCGCCCTTGAACATTCTAGGCGAGCATGTGTATTGCAAGTATAAAAGATTGTATGTGTATGTGAAAATAATGAGTCTTGTTCTCCGCACACATCCACATATGTATGCCCATGTATCGTTGAAACACAACATGCATTCAAAAAATAAGTGCTCCGCTTGCAAATGCATGTTGAGGACTGAGACTTTCAGAATGTACTCTACTGACTCATGTTTGTGAATGTGGGGTTCCTGATCATTTCAAGTGTGGCCATGAGTAGTATATGAGTTTTGGGCACTGTTTTATAGCCTCATTATGATGAGTGCACACTTGTGTACTTAGATCAACTCCTGCACACAAATTTGATCGACAGTGTTCCACGTGGTTGGCCCTATCCCTCTTTCACACGAAGTTGAGTGTCTAATCAAGCCTGGGTAATGAAGTATCCTAAACGACACTGGCATCAAGCAAAGTGTGTGCACTCTGGGATCTGTGTAATCTTTGAATCGCTGTTTTGCTTGCATCGAGGGTTTGTTGCAGCAGCAGAAACACTGTCGCCATGCAATACGTGTGTCTACAAAATTTATGGGGCTTCCTAAGAACTACTTCATAACGATAACCTATGTTGACCAACAATGCTTAAAACTTGCCTGCAAAGTTTGTTTGGCCTCTCATCCTTGTGTTGAATGGAGTGTATGTGGAAAAATTTCTTGTATAACGTATATTGCTGTTTCTCAGTTCTCCAAAGGCCTAATGACAGCAGCTATATTTTCATATTCAACGAGCCATCCACACCAAACATTGAACAAGCATGGCACGGAAGGGTATGTACGCCCATTTTGTAGTATTTATTTTCCTACCCCTTCTACACGCTGGGCTTTAGTTTTGTAGAATATAGTAGTTTGTTCTCCTTAGAGCGCGTAAGCGCAACGCAGATCCGCGCATTAATTCGCTGCCACCGTGCATGGGCTAGCACCCCCCGCCCCCGCAAGGTATTGAGATTTAGTGTGCATGCGCGACTACACGCACAGAGCACGTGTTCTGATGAACGAGAGCGAGATAATGGCAAAGATGGTGAAGATCACACAACCTATTTTACACGAAGCAGTGAGGCGGATGAGTGCAACAACATGGAGCTTCTGCCTGAAGGTGATAATCAGCTACTCTGCGAGAGGGGCTTCCTCCACTCATTCGTTTTATTTAACCCTGAGTTTAAAGTATTCTTACGTTGTTCCTCTCTGTATGTCTAGGTTTCTTTATCCACATTTTTACTGTTGCGTGATGAGTATGTGAAATCATTCTGTCGGGCTAAAGTGCTGATAATGGTGTTTTACATATAGTATCGCTAGCCAGACACTCTCGGGGGAGTAGAGAGTTTTGTGGTGAAATTGCTTACAGCTACATGTAGAACTTATCAAGTGGTGTTTATGTGAACCAAGTAGGTGTTACTTGTAAATTGCATTCCATGTGGTGATTCTAAATCTGTAGCTATGGATTTGAGTCAGGGTTTGAAGGTGAGTATTTGTGAAAGTTCAGGAGAGTTTAGAACTAAAAGACAAACAAAAGACTTAGAAGCTATACTTGGAGGTTCAGACATATTTGTATATCCCTACCAACTGGCTACGGGAAGTGCCCTCCTTCCTCGAGCATTTGACAAACTTGAGAATTAGGATCACATTGAGACTAGTGTACTATAACAATGCATTTTGTACGCTTTGTCTGTGTTTAGGGACATCTGGCAGCATTGTGGTTTACATTTGCCCACTCGTTAGGAACCAAACGTTGAAATATGGTTCAAAGGAATGCAAGTACAATTTGTAAGCGACGAATAAGACAACTGCAAGGTCGAGTACAATTAGTGTTTATCGGTCCGGAATGTACAATAAGGAATCCTTCATTTTGGAGTTATCTTAGCGGATGTATTTTGGGCTGCGGTTTAGATGCTCCATGAATAGGTCACGTGGAATGTTCTTCCTGGGTGTCCCTTTGTATTAGTGCAGTAGTTGGGCTTTTTCCCATTCTGTAGTATGTTAACTGCCTCTTTAGCACAAATACAATTATTGTACTCTGTGGCATATACATACACTTTGTCATCACATTGTTGCCATTTGTACTAGGTAAACGTATGTGGTCGGTGATGATTGCTTTGGCTAATTGCATAACTGCATCAGTATGAGTTACTGACTGGATCACTTTAGCAGCTGCAATAACATGTGCTTTAACCAGTAGAAGTATAAAGTCTCCTGCTCCATTCATGTTTTCCCCTGGATCAGAAAGAACACGTGTTCCATTAATGACGTTTCGAATCTGATACATAGTTCCCTTAGCTTGTGTAAAGAGTATTTTCAGTTCTACCTGCATTATACACAACATACTAGGCTGTTAGAGGCTACATGTATGGCACAGTATAATTATATATAATAAACTAAAGGAATGCAATGCATTTTTGGAGAGCGAGTGGCAGCAGTTTAGCTCGTCTTTTGTATGTAGTGCATTGCCTCACAGAGCCGTCACATTAATAATAGAAAATTCCCGCATTGAGGTAAGCTCTCTCGCCAATTATGATGTAATACAGGCCTTACTTGGGGTACCTCACAACATTTCATTGGCTGAATTCTATTTTGCCAAGGAACCAGCTTTTCAGTCTTTGTGTTAATGTCTCATTCATATATTCAACACTTTGGGTCCCATACATTTCGATAGTGGCCAAATGCGCAATGAATAGAAGTCGCGCACGCATTATTGCATACTGTGTGCAATTGGGTTGCAAGCGTTCTATGCTTTTAGTTTCACTTCTTGGAGCCAAAATTCGTGCATGTCCCATTCCATGTAAATGTATCTGACACGCCTGAATATGGAACAGGACAAGTAGGAATTTCCCAACAATTTAACACCATACAACATGGCATCCATTGTGCCAACTCCAGTTGTACTGTCTCGTAGAGAAATTGTTTTATTGCCTCATTGGAATCCCTAAGCATTGAGTCATGATCTGTACTACTGCGTGGTTTATTTCTTTGAGATAATTGTGCAGGTCATTGTTGGTGACTGCACTAATGTTGAGGCTCTTGATTAACTCCACTCATCGGGTTATAGGCATGGCCCCACAACAACGGGCCACTTAGTTAACACTATCTGTGGGCGAAGCAACCAGGTTTTCCCTGCGCCACAACGTGCCCGCTAATCAGCCCCACGCCCGCCGGCGTCGCGCATGCGCAGGACAGCGAGGCCGGGACGTGGGCAGCTCTCGCACGGGATTATCCCCATCGGTCAGCGCTGATCACGTGACCCCGACGCGGCTTTAGCTCTATCGGCGCATCCATCGACCGCCGGCCAACTTGTTTTTGGGGATGTGAGCACAAGCCCCATCGAACGGGCCTGTAGCGTAACGTTGAGTGGGACGACTCCCCCTGACTTTCCCCCAAAACTATAGGTAGTGCTTGTAAAATATTATGATTGGAACGGAACGCAATAATGGAAATGATCTGGGTGAACAGATAGCATGAATCTGGGTGACCGTCTATCCTGACCGTGCCGTGCCGTGGTGAGTCGTTATTCGGTGCGAGGTGGGGAGGCTTGATGCCCGGCCAATAATGGGGAGATGGCGGCCAGTTCATCGGGGGGGGTGCGGATGTACCTCAAGAACGCTGCACTCTGCCCATGGTCTGAATTGTCGAGTCCTCCACCCCGGCCGAGGCAGCCGCAGTAGCCGCCCCAATCCGGAAACTGTGTCCAGCACACCGGTCCTGGGAAACAGCGATCCCTGTCAGAACAGTCCGCAGACGCAGGATGAACCTGGCCTTGGTCATAGGCACCGACACTGAATCGGTGAAGAATGGGCGAGGTCGTTCGCCCCGAGTGGAGACATAACTCACAATGGCTGAGATCGGACACAGCTCAGTTCCCGTGCGGCCCACTATAATATGGCAGCCCCTACCACTCTGATCAGTCTTCGACCGCTTCAGGTGAATCCTCGCCATGGTGGGTCGACACGGATGGTCGAACGCAACATCCCCCCACCCCAGGTGCAGACTGTCGTTAAATTCTGACATCGATGAGAGTAGAAGCTCCCCCAAACGGAAGAAGCCAAAGAAGGCTGTGCAGCAAATCACCCAGAACAGGGGTCTCTCCGGATCCGAGGATGTCCGCAGCGCCACCCTTATACGACTGAGCAGCTCGGCCGTGATCGGCAAACGGACACGAGCAGAGTCTAGGCGGAGACGAGAAACTCCCGCCGGAACCCTCTTGAGAATAGGGAAGGCGGAGGTCTCACGGGGGTCTGGCAGTCCCAGCGATAGCTGTGCGTTACGGACGGCCGCTGCTACGATTTTACAGTCTGAGGTGAGAGCCCTTTTGTCTGCTAAATAGGGTACAAAACTACAGAGTAGTTGTTCGGTTACTGGAAATGGGGTGGATATACCAAACCTCTCACAGAACGAGCAGAAACGCCTCATTCCCGAGTTGTATTATCTTTGGGTGGATGTTGCGATCCCTGCCTGAAAACAGGACTCTGCCATGCCGGGGACACCCAGTCTATCTCCGGAGTCAGGAGCAGGTCGAGAAGTGCTGAGGACGTGGCTGCCGGGGAGCTGTCAACATCGGGTACGTTTGACAGAAAGAAACCAGGTTATCCCGAGATAAATCGTCAGCCAGGAAATTCGCTGTCGTAAAGCGGGGACAGGTAGAACCAGTGCCTAGCTTCTACGAAGGCCAACACTCGCAGCATATGCATGACGTGATGATTCTTCCTTGTCCGAGAGCGGAGACACGCCACTACAGCTTCGTTGTCACAATAACAACGAACCAGACCTTCGGACCACTGCCCACCCCACAGCTCCGCTGCCAGGACCACCAGAATCAGCTCCTTGACCATGATGGGAGCGTCGGCAAGCCTGTGGTCCCAATACACCTGAAACCAGTGGGTGCCATACCAAACCCCGCACCCCCATGAGCCGGATGCATCGGAGGCCATCTCCACTGCCGAAAGCCGTTTGGCTGGGGGAGAAATGACTTGCCGTTCCACCCACTGACAAAGGACCTCCACCAGGCCAAATCAGACCTAAACTCCCGATTCAAGCGGATCGGGTGGTTTGACCGGGAGGAGTCCGGCATGCTATGTAGGAGGTCGATCATCCTCCGCAAAAAGGATCGGCCCGACCTGACCACTTTGCACGCATGGTTCAGCAGTCCCACCAACGACTCCAACTTCTTCAGTTGGCAGGCCTTCCGATCTCCCCATTCTTCCAAATGAGCCTTGAGATGCAAGAGCTTTTCCTCGGGGAGTCTCAATTCGCAGGCCAGCATGTCGACCTCTATTCCCAAAAACGTGAGGCATGTTACCGGACCATCCGTCTTGTGTTATGCATCCCCTGCATCACAGTGGTTCGTTGAGGTTCGGTGTGGTCGGAACCACCCTGAACTCACTCGGCAACGGCAACCCCTAGCGATGCGCACTCCTGGCGCAGAATATCAAGTGCGACTGTGCATTGCTCAGATCCCGGGACCCCTACCACGACGAAATCGTCGAGATGGTGATAAATGTAACTGACCCCATTTTGGCGAACATGCCATTCGAGGGCATCTGCCACCGCCATGAAAATCTTAGGGGCAGACCGCAACCCAAAGGGCAGCATGTACACCTTGCCATCCCATCCCACTGCTTGCTGGGGACGGTCCTGCGGGTGAACGGGAATGATCCTGTAGGCGAACTCTATGTCGGTCTTCGCGAGGAGGGCAACCCTCCCTAGACCTGCTGCTACCCCTGCAACTAGCTCGACCAACGTGGAGGACAGGGAACAGAGGGCAGGGTTGATCCCATCATTGACGCTGGCATCGGGTGGGAAAGAGAGATCTGTAATGAGGTACCATTTGCCCGTATTCACCCCTTTTGGGATCACCCCAAAACAGTGAATGCGGCGGGGTGGGAGCACAGTTCTTCCTCTCTGAAGGAGCCCAGCATGCGGCCCAGAGAGCATTCCTTATCCAGGTATTGCTGAATCACCCCCGGGTGCTCCTGTGCAGAATGCATATTGCGAGCTGCCGACTTGAGTGGGGATGAGCGGTTGAAACCAACACAAAAGCCCTCCCTGTGACCTCTCAAAATGTAGAAAGCGCAACGATTCCTCCCACGCCGACCACCACAAAGGTGTGCTCACCACTGATAGCTGCTCCCAACGCCCGACAAAGACTACTCTATAGCGCTACCCTTGAAATACTGGAGATGAACATACTTTCATTTCCCATCGTCACACGTTACACATATATACACATAATATTACGGTGAGGGAGGGATGGGGTCTGGAGACTGATACAGCGTCGTTGACGCAGCTGACGGCTTTGGTTCAGCGTCTCTGACCCCTCGGGTAGGGCTGGTGGCCGGGAAACGCTTTGCCCCGAGCTCCGTTGCGGTTCCTAACGCGAGCAATCCTGGCATACGTGCATAAACCGGCATCTCGAGAAGCGACACGGATTGTCGTTGTAGTTGCGGCAGACCTGACGACGCAACACCTCCGGCGCCCGACTTTACGCCGGCACAGCTCGCCTACCTGGCTGGTAGGGGGGTCGACCTTAGTGGGCCACCTGCTGTGACAACTCCCTCGTCAGTCACTGAGGGGTCAGGGCCGGCGGTGGTGCATGTATTTATTTATTCTTGTACAGTCACAGGTGAGGTTGTGTTCATGCCTGCATTACAATTAGTGTGCATGTGCTTTGTCTGGGGTGGAGGAAGAGAAAGGTTGGAAGAGAAAGGTTGCTAAATAATGACAGCATTTTTGTGCCTCCTAACAGTCACTCTGTTGCAATACGTATGTGTGGGTACAGTCAGAGCTTTGAGCTATTGTCAAGCTTGAAATTGTGTTGGATATTAAACAGCATCTAGTGCACAAAAATTGCCTTCGTACTTGAGAATATGCTGCAGAAGGTAAGGACTTGAGAGTGAAAGAAGACCACTCCTTGCTCCAATAATGTGAGGTACTGTGGCAACTCTTCTTCCAAGGCCGCCAATGACAGCTGCATTGTTGACAAATGGAAAAACTCAGAGGGAGTCCAGTTCAGCTGAAGTAGGATCTGTTACAACTGCTGTAGCTGCTTTGAACACTGACACCAGATCCTTCAAGTCTCCAGTCACCTCCTGTTTGAAGTAGTCCTGGGCTCTTTTTACACAGTTCCCAGCACAGGCAATTCCCTGTCTGTTCCCAGCAGTTACTATCTCTACTGCAGCTGTGACATTCGGATGGTGAGATGCATTGAGGAAAGTTTATATTTTGTCATGACACTGCCACATTGGAGCCCCGTCTCTTTGAGAGTGTATACCAGGGGCACCTGTGTTGATGATGGCAGCTTGCTCAATCTGGAAAGAACTGTCTTTGCAGGATCATTCAGGATTTCCAGCAACTTCGTTCTAGTAATGTCTCCATTGTCATCAATAAATCCCTTATCATCCCTGAATGTGACAAGGAGTTGCTTCCCATTTGCTCCACCACCTTGTACTGCAATAGTTACGCATACTACGGCCAGTACTAGCCTTCTATAGTAGTCGAGCCTTTGGACTGTGGGCAGAGTGCCAGCCAACTACGGATTAATTGATCGAGGATAGGCGTGCAGAAATGATGTCCAGCATTGTCATTGGTGTGGGAAAGGCATCTAACATGCTTAACATTTGGTAAAGGACCTCCACCGTTCTAATTCCTGCCCCACTATATCTCGCATTGCTGCATGTTTAGATCAATACCAAGACCCGTGAAGAGAACGTTTAATTCACGGACGATTTCTTCCTCTGTCATTGACTAAGACACTGCATTAGGCGAAGTAACTTCTTGTATTTGCCATTGACTATCTACAAACTGCAACATCACTGCCATTCAAACATGTACTTCCATCGAATGTAACTGACACCTGTCGCCCTTGGATCTCCTTCTGTTTTTTCTTTCACTAATGGGATTAGGTCAGACATGGCTCTTTTATTCCTCCAGGTGCGGTCGAAAATGCTCCATCCTGTTGGGTGGTACACCAGCATCTAAAAATGCAATGCTTTGGCCCGATACACACAATTATTTTCAGGTAAGGTCTCACCCCTCCCACCATCAGTGTCATTAGTTTCCAATGACGTTGCAATGTCCCGCTCTTGTGAATTAAGTCTTTCCTTGCCATTTGTGTGCTTTGACGATGCTATGTGACCCCTGATTAAGCTTAGCTTGGGGGCTACCTCTTTGCAGCAGGCACACAAAAGTGTTTACCCGCTGATACGGAGACACTCACTGTGAAATTCTTTAACCTTTTTGGTCATATCTATGAGAGATTTATCACTCCCCCCCCCTCATTTCATGTTGTCTACCCTTTTGCCATTGTCGTTCAAAATAGCTTCCATTCTGAAAATAGTGCTCTAGGGAGTCAGCAATCTAAGCAATGGCAATCTTGATACATAGCGCACGTCGCTCGTTGACACGCCCCAATAAGATTCGTACGATTGTGGAATGAGGCAATCTCGAAGAAGACAAGGCTCAATAAAGGTAACAGGTGAGTTGTTAGCATTTTTGGTATCCCTAGCTGTTTACTAGGCAGAATCGCGTTATGCGCAGCGAAGCAGGTGGGCGCGGCCAGTCACCGTCCCAATTAGATTTCTCATCCTTGTTTACTCACTGTTGCTATACTTGTTTCTTGGAGGTGAAAAGATTGATCAAGAGTAATATTGTATCTTTATTTGTGTGTACATAGGTGCAACGTGTTGCAGATAGCCAGTGCAGTCGATCAAGAAATACAAGACATACAGTTGCAATTATGTGTGTAACGTGTTTCGTCTACTTTGGGTTTTATCTGTGGTGGAAGTCATGATCCTTTCAACTGTCATTTGAATATACTTCATTCCAAAGGGCGTACAAGCTACGGATAGTACAGCACACAAAAGTGTTTTTTGTTATGCGCAATACGTGTGTACTGGAGGATATCTCTATGTGCTTCACACCCGATAACAGGGAGTAGAAAACCTGGACTTTTCCATTGTGTTGCCCATATGTAGATCATGCTGTAACTATACAAGTGATATATCAAAATGACACCCAATTAATTTCATACAGGTCTCTCGAGACCATGTTACTATCAAAATACAACAACCAAGAAATGACCCTTTAGAGAAAAACAGTTAACCATTCTATAATGATAAAACTCCAAGATGCACAATCCTAGACTTTGTACCGTTAGCGGTACCAGATATCCTCTCATCCACATGCCTTCAGTAAGTAGAGTAAAATTTAACTGCTGACTTAGAGATGTGAATTTATTTTTTTAGTATCAACATATTCATTGCAAATGACACACTGGATTGTTTTTGCACATTTCGTGTACAGGTCCAATAACACATACATTGTTTCAACACACATTAGTCTAGGGGCATTATGTATAATAACAGAACAAATAACGTCTTTCAATATAGCAGACTGCCTTTGATGCCAAACTAGTACACTACACACCAGGGTCTATAGTGTACTGATATTAAGAAAGTAACACACCTTGATTATGTGAAAACAGCACAGAATAAGGGTAGGTGCTTGTGTCACATCAACACAGAGACTGTAACAGGTCAGCAAAGTCTGTGCTCAATCAACACATTCATTGTGTACAGGTCGTATGCGTTTACTCGTGGTCTCCATGCTAGTAGCTCGCGGAGAGTCTGACACGGGCTAGCTACACAAGTAGATAGCATGCAGGAGTCATTACATGCCCTTAAATGTGACTTCTTGACGCTCCAAGGTACACAGAGTGAGTGCGGTAAGCCCAGTGCAATTATGCATATAGAATTTTTCGCTTGTTTTCACAGCATATTATCTCTCGAAAACAGTCGTTACAGGACAATCGCCTTTTTTTCAGGCTCACGTAGTTCTGAAGCCACTGGTATCGCTAATAGGCCGCCTCGTAGCCTGTAGTGCCATAATAAGCGTCGACACACATACACAGACAAAATCAACTACTGTAACCCTTGCTGCGCATGCGCGTGCCGAGCTTTTTAACACATTACTTTAGGGGCATTGTTTGTAATCAGCACAAATAACCTTGTCTTTCAATATAGCACACTGACTTAGACGCCAAACTACACATCAAGGTCTATAGTATGTTGATATTACGTGCTGTAAATAAAGTAACACGCCTTGGTTATATGAAAACAGCACAGAGATGAAATAACACATTAGTGATTGTGTCACATCGTCGTCAACACAGAGACTGTAACAGGTCAATTCTACACACTTCTTTTAAATGAAGTCTTTTCTCAGTCAACACATTCATTGCAAATGACACACTGGATTGTTCTTGCACATTTCGTGTAAAGTCATAATTAAGATTGCTTCAACACGGCCAATATGTGTAATACGGCACAACTTTGTCTTTCAATATTAGAGTACACTGACTTTTTGATCTATATTTGTAATTGACAGGGAGTCTTGTGTACACACTATGACGTTTGCTGCGCGTGCAAACTTGGGCACGTGTATGCGCACGGTTCAGCGATCATAAGCAGCTGCAACCAGTGTGGCAGCGAATCTTCTGGCTTTGTGGTATGGAATGCTGAAGAACCTGGATATTTGTCTTTGGTACGTTTCATGGTGAACCAGAGCAGTGATTCACGAGCAAAGTACAGGACATGGCAGTGAAAAGAGTGAATGCATAGTAGGCTGAACTGCACAGGTAGGTGATATACCTAAGTGACAAGTGTTGTCTATAAAGTCAAACCTGCTTTTTAATCTGTGTTCTTCAGGTAAGGGCAGCATAAAAGATGAACTTTGGCACCTTAATATCACCAAGGTTGGGGATCAAGCTCACTGCAACGGGTAAGGTTTGTTGTAAACCATTGCTTAAAAGGGATTAGAAAAGGCGTTTAGATATTATACCTCCACATTTCCTTTTCACAACTCTATGTTGTGGTCTCTTTTAAAGCATCCAATGCACACGAGAGAATCTGGACCTAGTTTACCATCTATGGGCTGCTTGTGGCTCACAGTGACTATGTAATGTTTAAGAGTGATGAGTTTGTCCGGTGCTGTACACATGTCACTAGTGGTAGCTAGTGTTCATCGTATTGTATATACACTACATACAGGCATAATAACGCAAATTTATACTAGGCTCTTACCCTGCAAAAGTGCCTTGCTACAAGGCGAGGGTAGCAAAGGATCCGAATAGAAAACGATATCAGCTGCAAGCATTGTATGTCTGTGAGTGGGTAGGTATAGGTAGCTATGCATTCAGGTTAGGTATATTCCAGGCTCCCAAAGCCTTTTTATAAGCGGAAATAGTATGGAAAAGAAAAGTCCCATAGTCTATTACCTGACCTGGCTCTCAACAACTTGGTCGTTCAGTATTTCGCTCAATAGTTCATAGTAATGTACAAATTTAAGTATTCCCATTGAACCTGCAACCAAGAAAATTTTTACCACGTCAAAAATGTACATACTGTCATTTAAGTTCATTTATGTTCAGACAGTCAGTCAAAAATAATTCAAGCAGTTATAAACCTGGCTAGTGTAAGTCTGTGTTGTTACCGCTCGCTAAGCTGTTTCTAAGTGTTCCTATTCGCTCCAAGCTTTTTCAGAAAAAATAACCCAATGTCGAGCAGTCTTTTTTCGCTCTCGTGGTGTTCCTTTTTCTGTAATAAACATAACAGCTTATACTAGGACAACTACACACTATCATCAGGGCCGTAGCTAGCGGGGGAGGTAGGATTCAGATTAAAGATTCAGCACTAGCAGTCATGTTCGAGTAGTGAGCAGACCCCACGTGCTAAAGTACGTAAACTTACCTTCGTGAGCGCGTGGGTCTGCTCGCTTGCTCTCATGCAAACAAACCGGCACTGTACGAGCTACGAGGTAATTTCCTGCTAGCTATGTAGCTACCCTCAATGACCTGCGCAATTTTTCCGCGTGTTGAACTAGCATCTCCCCTGCCCACGGAGGGTCCCCCCTGTTCATGCAGTACAAGAATGGAACCAACTTGCGAGCCAGGCGTTCAATCGTTAACAACACAACCTCATTATGATCCAGCCGATTTTGTGGGCAGGAGTCTGATGATGACCGACTCTTGTTGTTAACTTCGCGAAAGATACTTTCAGACGGCTATGACTTTTAACACAGAGTGGGCTGTCAGTGAACCCTAGCTTCACTACAACGTCAAAAATGACAGTGCATACTGTTCTGTTTGTTTATGCTTTAGCAATCCTGACCGTAGCTCAGATTCTCCATATGTTACCCCCAGATTCAGAAAGTGGACGAAAGCTGTAGGCATAATTATTTATATCAACACATGAACTGTGGAAAAGGCAAGTGACTTTATCGAAGCCCATCAAAGTGGTGGAGGTGTTGGAACCTAACTCTCCACAGAACATGCCAAACAGCAGTATCGTACCGAGCAGGGTATCCTGTCCATAATTGTATTGTATTGTCATTAGGACAGGGTGGTATTCCATTAAAAGGAGGTTGGGATAAATCTATGAAAGCTGAAGGTGGAAAATTTGCTTATTTTGTGACCTGGAAATCAAAGTTTGACAAGGAACTCAATGATCATTATGCATAATGCACCAGAAAATGCCAAGTATACTTCCCCAAGCATTCAGAATGAGATGATATGCTTATGTGAAAAAAAGCATCTGGGGGGAGATATTGAGCTCCATACCCCAATACTGGAGCATCTTAGCCAATGATATTTCAACTTTTGAACAGGTCAGCCTCTGTGTATGGTTTGTGAGTCGCACACTTGATGTGTGTGAGGAATTCGTTGGATTTATTAACATAGCAGAATGGATTCCACCTCCATTGCTGGTGCAATTGTGTCAACTCTCCAAGAATGGGGCCTTGACATGTCATGTCTTGTTGGTCAGGGGGGTATCAGTGCATGAAATTACAGTCGGACATCAGACATTTTCCGAGCATTTGCGGCACTTGTCCGAGCGTTTTTCTGCCTTACTGTCTGAACGACGACGAATGCGGGCCCGCATGCACGTGGTTAAAAAAGGCGTGGTTCCGCGTAAAACGGGCAGGGCGTGCGCGCGTATAGTACATACTAGCTAGCTACGCCTTCTTTCCCAGCCTAACTCCCCACGCACGGTCTGCGGTGAGGGTGTGGCTAGTACTCGAGGCTCAATAGCATGTGGCGTCTTAGCTAAGCTACTAGAGACCGCCGTGGAGACAATTAAGAGAGGTTTCCGTGCATCCTCAGCCAAAAGCATAAAAGAAAGGCAGCAGCTAGGCAGTGATCGATCGGGCTGGCCAACCACGTGGCGTGTGTTATGATACAGGCGATTGCGAAATTTCAGTCAGTTTCGCGTATTTAGAATCACGTAAACCTTTCGGTATATATACACAAAGACATTCACGAAGAAAACATAAAAACAACACAAAAACAAAAACAAGTATGAGACAGTCAGACAATCAAGGAGGAGATTGGAGGGAAACGGTGCAGCCATAGGGCAGCATTCCCTCTCCACAGTGACACGGAGCACCTCTGGAACAGTTGGCGAGAGGTGATGGCGGGGGGATGCCAAGTCTCTGGCCCAAAACGTGTCCAATACGGCTGATGGTCTTGGCAGCCACATCACTCCAACCCCCAAGTGACTCAGCGAGAGGGATGAAGGAGACCCCCACTGCTCTGCAAGAGGCAGCATGAGTAGTCATCTTCCGCTCCTCACAGATTGACAGGGCATACCCTTGATTTTCCACGGCACCGTGCACTGTCCGTTGTTTGAGAGTAGAAATTACGGAAATGTCAAGAGCTCTAGGGAGACCCCTATCCCAATGAGGGAGAAAAACATCAGCTAGCTGATTGTGGCAACCTGGAATCAGGGAAGGAAACTCTTTCTGTGGTGCTAATGCAGCAGACTGGGCTGCAGAGAAGATTGCATCACGGATCGAGTCATGGCGGAAAATTCTGTCACCATTCCTGCCACACCCCACATGGTGATCGCCGAACAGTCAGCAGCTACATGACAGATGGAACACTTCGAATTTCCACTGTAGATCGGAAGACCGAGCCAGTATTGGAGAGACACACAAAACTCGCGGTTGAGGAAATGCAGACCAAGGGAGGGAATGGCATTGAGCCAGTCGCCAGCATGAGAGCCATAATGCCCGCCCGTCAATAATCCGCTCAAAAGAACGACTAGGTTGGCTCACTCCCGCTCGCCAATGATGGCTGATCAACACTTAACTATGAGGCCTCCCTCCACTGTGGTGGCACAAACACCTCACGCCAAATTACTCTTTAAGTAACTCTGACCCACCATACTTTAGAAGCTCCCCCACAAGCCCATCACTACCACCAGTCTTATTCCTCAAAGCTGTAATCCCCCTCCTCTTAACATTTGTCCTTCTACCAAAAAATGCCCAAAAGTCTTTCCTCAAAATCAGAATTTGCTCTTTCCACCACCTCATTCCAAACCTCAAGCTTCTTTTGAACAACTAAATTCTTCACCTCCCTACGCAGTTTACTATATTCCTCTCATAGATTATCCTGACCCTCAAGAATATTCTTGTAAGCCTCCCTTCTCTGCTCTATCTTCTGCTTAATTCGTCATCCCACCACCTGACTGTCCTGCCACACACTACTACTTTCTCTCCTACCTCAGCCTTTGCCACCTTCTTTACAACTTGCTCCCACTCCTCTACAACTGCACTAACTAACCCACTTCCACTAATACCCTCACTCACTTTCTCCAGTACTCACTCTAACCCCCTAATCCGAAAATCTGTCTATACGCCACTTCGTTATTGTCCGCTTCTGCTTTTTACAACACTTCGTAACTCCGACACTAACTTCCTACCATTACATATCACCAGCTCCACCTCATTCAAGAATGAAATCAACCTATTTCCATTGGCATTACAAGTCTCCTCCCCAAACATCCCAATGACATCATCAACATCAGTAGATCCACCCACCCTCGCCACCAAGAAGAACAACCCTTCCCTTCTGCATGAATCCAAGCACATCCTCTTTCAACTTAATGTAACTATCCTCAATAACAGAAGCACAGGCACTATCCGTAGGAATGTAAATGCAACACACATACAATGCCTCCCTCCCTCTCCCGCCTCGAACCTTCATCCACACGCTCTCCTCATACCTTATTTTACTTACGATCTCTACCTCGTCTACCAAGCACTCCCAAATCAAGAACCCAACCCCTCCTCCCCCTCTATGACTACTCTGATTCTCACGAGGCTTTCAAAACCATCTATAGCCACCAACAGCAACTGCCTTTCCCTCCCTCTCCCAAGATTCCTGACCAGCTACTACAATATTAAGCCTCTGCAAACGCTCCCCTTCCTCTCTCTGTTTACGCTCACTACAAAGGCCTGAAATATTCCAAGTAGCGACTCTTAGCCTTCTGTCCTTTTTGCCTTGGCCTCATCCTGTCACTAACAACTGAAAGATTCACTTCACTGCCTCCAGCTGCACACTCATCCACACTATGAGAAAACCTATTAACACACTGGAAGCCAAGTGTTAGCGGGGCAGGTTTTATCTAACGCGCATCTACACCCAATCCTCCAAAAATTTACGCCACACCCTTACTATCCTTATGCAGTAACACTAACCTGACGTGATCGCCCTCCCAAGCAACGCTTCCCCTACAAAAACCGATTAATCCTATATCCGCGAGGTTCGCCCGTATTTCCAGCGTTGACAAGCTTTAGGCATTCCCCACAAAATGATGTTCGCCCTAGCCCATTTATTGCAACTCATGACCCAGTCTTGAGCAGACTTAGTCCAGGGAGCTCCAGTTCTGAGTATTGTAATGGTGAATGTTTAATACTTCACCTAGGCAACAATATAGGGATTGTGTGATGGGGTTGTCAGTGTGCTCAAATCTGTTCATTAACCGTGCCTCATGTATCCCATCCATATCTTGTCTCCCTTTGTTTTTATACCATCCCTATATGCCTCTTTTTTTAAATTTGCAGGATTTTTAATTTACTTGTCTCCACCTACGTATATCTCTGTGAAAGGGGGCAAGCCCCGTATAAAAATTAATAATAGAGAAAAATGCCTGTTGTCGTCATGGAAATGATGTAATACACATGAGTACCAAGTTTCATCTCGATGTGTGCTGCCGTTAGCAAGTTTGAGGAGTGAAGAAGTAAATGCCTGAGGCTATTTGTAGTTGTTTTAAATAATATGTGGTTGTCATGGAAATGATGTCATACACATTCGTACCAAGTTTCATCTCCATGATTAGCAAGTTTCAGGAGTGAAGAGTTCCTGAAGCTATTTGATGTTGTTCAAACAATATGTGGTCGTCGTGGAAACATGAAGTTGTCATGGAAATGATGTAACATGCATGAAGGTATTAGACCATGTGATGCCAAGAGGGAAAAAATGGGGAGCTCTGGACAGCTGTTTCGGGCTTGTTGGCCATCATCAGTAGTGCATAGCGCAACTTCTCTCTCTGGCATCACGAGTTTATAAAGGCTACCAGGAGCGCAGCACTTGTGGTTCTGAACTAATGAGATTCATCCCCACAAGGCTTTGCCACTGGTATGTGCTGCTGACCATGCCCAGACATTCGTGGTTTGGAACCTCGGACCCTCCCCACTCCTGCTGGTCAAGGCCAGCACCGAGCCAAAACCCGAACTCGCAATCTGGCATGCGGATTGGGTCGCGGCAATGAAGCCAGCAAACACCCATATCCTGCCAGTGCATTCACATGAAGGTATTAGACCATGTGGTGCCAAGAGAAAAAAGATGCGGAGCTCTGGACAGCTGTTTTGGGCTTGTTGGCCCTCATCAGCACTGCATACCGAAACTTCTCTCTCTGGCATCACGAGTTTATAAAGGCTACCAGGAGCGCAGCACTTGTGGTTCTGAACTCATCCCCACAAGGCTTTGCCACTGGTATGCATACCATGTTTCAACTCCATACGTGCTACCGTTACCAAGTTTGAGGAGAAGTGCCTGAAGCTATTTGAACAATATGTGGTCGTCATAGAAACATTTAGTTGTCATGGAAATGATGTAATACGCATGTGTACCAAGTTTCACCTCCATGCGTGCTACAGTTAGCAAGTTTGAGGAGTGAAGAATTAGTTTTAAAGAAAATTCCCTGAGGCTATTTGTTATTGTGGTTGTCATGGAAACAATGTAATACATATCCGCACCAAGTTTCACCTCTATACGTGCTATGAGGAGTGAAGAAGTAGTTTTAAAGAAAATTGCCTGAGGCATTTTCAAACAATATGCGGTCATGTAATCGTCACGGAAATGATAATAGGCATACATACCAAGTTTCACCTCCATGGTGTGCTACAGTTAGCAAGTTTGAGGAGCAAAAAAGTATTCTTTAAAAGTGCCTGATGCTATTTGTTGTTGTGGTTGTTATGGTATTATGTATGTTTACCTTGTTTCACCTCCACACGTGCTACAGTTAGCAAGTTTGAGGAGTGAGAAGTATTTTTAAAGAAAATTGCTTGAGGCTTTTTCAAACAATATGCGGTCGTCATGGAAACATTTAATCTTCATCAACAATAGGCATACATACCAAGTTTGATCTCTATGCGTGCTACCATTGAGAAGTGAAGAAGTAAATTTAAGGAAAAGTGCCTAGGCTATTTGTTGTTGGCTATTGTAAACAAACTTTCGTTGACATAGCTCTTACATTGACACATGTAGTACACCCATTATAATGTTTGCCTGGGGCAATTTTTTTTTTATTTACAGTAAACAACATTATTTACAAACAAATGAAAAGCACTAAAGTGCCAAACCCTCGGTGAACTGCGCATTCACGATACTGCTAATTGATGGACTGGGCTATTTGTACGCGTTTACTCGTGTCTCCCGCTAGTAGCTCGCGGAGAGTCGGACACGGGCTAGCTACAGTAGTAGATAGCATGCAGAAGTCGATACACGCCCTTCGTTGTGACTTCATGTGCTTTCAAGATACACAGAGCAAGTGGACCCGGTCGAGGTAAGCCTGTGCTAATTAGCATATTGGCTTGTTCACTTGCTTTTCACGCCTGAACTTTAGAACGCAGTATTTTTATGAAAATAATTAAGCCAGTGTAGTGCTGAACCTGTTGGTGTCGCTTTTTGCCCGGTTTGTTGCGCGTGGTGGCAGAAAACATGGTAACAGACACACACAGACAGACAGACAGACACACAGACCAACTACTATAACCCTCGAGCGCATGCGCGCCGAGGGTTAATAAGTACCCACAGTCTCTTCGCATTTCCAATTTCTATGTTCCTACAGAGTTTCATGTGCATACGTCATTTCGTTTTTGAGCAGTTTGTGTTCAAGAATAAGATGATGAACAAAATTCCCTATCATAGCCCCAACATGTAGTGTGTTTGCCGGCAACCGGAGGGAGGAAAAATGATACAGTGCAATACCTGCAGTGAATGGTTTCACGATTTGTGTATTACAACAAATAGCCTTGTGTGAGAAAAAGTTTAGTTTCCGTATGGTTCACAAAAAAACTTTTCATCTAGCTATGCTAAGCACACGAGCAGCATTTATGGCGCAGAAAGAGGGGGGCGGGGCAGATCGACAACCAATTTCTGGTTGATAGCAGCGAGGGCTTATAGGCAACTTATTTGTTCCAAAGAAACCTAAGAAAGTACAGACTAGGGGGACCATCAATGGTGCCGTGGACGATCCTAGGGGGATTGATTTTTCTGCTGTGAACGGTCTGGGGGACCATTTTTCTGCCGCGGAAGTTCCGGGGGGACCGTTTTTGGTGGGACAGGTCAGCTAACCCCTCAATTGGAGTAGCGGCATTCTATCGAGCCTTGCTGCCAACCGCAATATAAGTGAAGGTCGTGAGGGGCATATACAGACAGAGATAGGATAGATTCTAAAATCACCCTTACTTTACTGTATTTAGTGACACTAGCGTTTTTAGAATGATGGTAAAAATGTAGGCTTTTCAATATTCATGAGCACATCTGTCCCTCTGGGCCCAATGTGTAGTTGGTCACACCTACCTACACCCACTGACAAAAGAGCAGATTGGTTAGGGACCAGAAGTCCATCTCCTTGTGGATGGGGAACTGGGCACAAGTTAAATTCTTACTCCTCATGTCAGCTTTTCAGTAATGCTGGGAAAGCACAAGCAAATGAAAAACAACTTGTTAACGTTTCACACCACCCTGTTCTTGGCAAAAATCGATGAAGTAGGTAGCAGACCCCTCACTCGTTCTATGGTATGTTGCCTATAGCTACAAGGAACTACCCACTACTAGGAGGCCTGCATGCAGGCACACTTGCAGATTACTGGAGGAATCTCTGCTAAATTTGTTCAAGCAAGTTTGTGGTACATACTGAGTGAGAGTATACTGTGCTATAACACAGTGGTTTGAGGTTTGCCTTTGTGTCGTGTTGAGTTGGAGATTTGAACCCCTACCACCTGAGTTGCCCTGGTAGCTCAGTTGGTAGAGTACTCGCCTAGACTTCAGAGTGTCGTGGGTTCGAATCCCACCCAGGGTAGCTCTTCTCTTCTTGAAAAGAAAGAGCTGTCCTGAGTGTAGTCGACTTGTTTGCCTAGCCTTGCCTTGCCTTTCCACCTCGTTACGAAGTTGTTGAGACATGTATGCTGCTGGCCAGGACGAAACCATCAGAAAGCAGCAATCGACTTCCAAGATTAAGACAAATCAGAGTTGAAGGACAAGCCAGAGTGCTGGACTATGAAGAGAGGAAGGAAGAGACCTGGCATAAGTGTTGCAGGAAGGGCCATTCCAAGGGACTATCAACGCAACCGACTCACAGGACTCAGATAGGTATGGTACAGGAGTCAGAGGGTTCCAACCCCTGGTCTGTTACACTGCCGGTGAATGGGAGACCAGTGGACTTCAAGATAGACACTGGAGCAGATGTTACTGTGATTTCGAAGATTGTTAATCAAAACATCCCTCACTCTACTCTAAAACCACCCACGAAGACGCTCAGGGGGGGGGGGGGCAGTAGCAAAACCTGGAGGTGAGCATACAGTTCACCGCATCTCTCAAGTACATTAAAAACAATCATTCGCGTAATAGCAGTCCATGTGAGGAAAACCTATTCTACTTGGGGGCAGTTCTGGTGCCATCGAGGATATGGGCGCTGGGCACGGTGTTAGTGCGTCTCGGCTCCAGGTGCCAGGCTGAGTGGCAGAGCTAGGAGCGAGGGGAATGCCTAAGGCCGGCCAGGTGGCGAGTGTTGGCAGAGCTGGGCACGGCAAAAATGCGTCTCGTTCCAGATGACAGTCTGGGTGCCACTCTGGAGACGAGGAGGGAGTGCGTCTCGTTCCAGGTGACAGTCTGGGTGCCACTCTGGAGACGAGGATAGGCTGTCCCTGAAAAGCCATAGGCATGTATAGGGAGGGGTATAGGTTGTTAGATAGGTGCTGCCCCAAACAAGGGTCCGGGCTTACATGGTTGTAAATTATAGTGGAGCTCCTGCTAGTGCTGCTGCAACGCTGTTGGTCACACTGCTTGGCAGGCGGATGTAGTGCCGGTAGCAGTCGCTGCTCCAGCGGCCCAGGGCTTGGATCCTCCAATCTGGGATGCCAGCTGCGGCTGCTGCTGAGGCATCTCCGATGCGGAAGGAGTGGGAGAAGTACCACTGTGACTCGGCTCCGCACCGCGAGGCCAGGTTTCTGATTAGGTGGTTTAGTCTCTGGCGTGTGAGAGCAGGCGGAACAGAGTATGTTCTGTGGGGCCCTGGGTCGCTAGGTAGGAATCCAGGGCAGTGACTGCACAGAGAGATGGGAGCACTGTGACGACAGCTCCAGAGCGGAACGGGTCTGTCTTGGACTGTTTGATGTGCACCTGGAACC